>PITA01002342.1:0-164047 GCA_004023965.1 Spilogale gracilis
CCAGTATTTATTTGTCTTTCCTGTGCCAAAGCCTGAGCCAACCACTTTCTCCAGGCTTCCAGGAGAGGTATAGGAAAAGGAACATACAGAGCAGATGAAACACTGGAGAAAGAACATGGAAGGCCAAGAAGGCTCCTTCGCAGGGAGAAGAGAATGAGAAAGGCCACTAACATGTAAAAGACCCCAGTGGCCTCCTGGAGGGCAAAGTCCAGAATGGCATAGAAGACCTATTGCTTCAGAGATGGGCTCCTGGTATAGCCAGTGATGAGGCTCCCAAACTTCAGTTCCAGCCCCAGGACCAGCCACCCCCACCATGGCAACCCCAACTGCAGTGAACTTGGCCACCCTGTGGATGTCCCTTGAAATGGTGCTGGTTCGGAAGCTACGGCTAGGAACAAGAGAGGTCAGGGGACTGGGGGCTGCCAAGTTGCTTAGGCTCTCATCTGTCAGTGTCTCCTGCGTTTTTCGCGCCACTGCAGAGAGCGATCGGCTCAACTGAGGGGTGCTCCTGCCCAACAAGAGGGAAGAGATGAGCTGTGCAGAGACATTCATTTTTAGGAAATGAGGTGCTGTGGCAGGAGAACTACTGTGCAGAGAAAACAGAGGAGCAGCTTCCCTTGTTTCTAATATGTTATATGGTTTTAATCAAATAGGAGGCCAGATGAATGTGAAGGAAAACAAAGTATTATACCAAATGAAAGATCAAATATATTCAAAATTAGTAAAAGAATAATTCCAATTTTAAGACAATAATTTTTCACATATAACCCAAAATAACAAAATCATATAAATAACTAAAATGAAAGTTTAAGTGATGTTTTTCCCAAGTGTTTCTTGGTCTTTTGACTCATATCTAGATAAATGGGAATGTTGATATGTTTTTATCAACAAGAATTATATTCACTAACATTATCTAAAGTAGGTGCTTTCTTTTTTAATTGTTAAACAACTGAATTTAAAAAAAAAAAATAAAAAAAAATAAAAAAATAAAAAAATAAAAAAAAACAACTGAATTTTTACTAGACATTTGGGTAAATTCTCTTTTACATAAAATATCTTTAAAAATGTTCATTTTCTTTCATACAGAGCAAGTCTGGATCTATGATTTTAATTATAGGATGTGCTAAGAAATAATTTAAAATGAATATAGAGCAATGACTTTCAGAAAATATTCAGAAACAGTTCTCAGCAATGGCTAACATTTATGGGGTACTATTTACAGAAACTGTGTTGTCTACTTCATGTATCTTATCTCATTTAATTCTCTGAAGGACAAAATGTAACTCTTAATGCTGTTTTCCAGAAGAAATTTGAGATCCAGAAAGTTTAATAAAGTTGCCCTACAAAGGCTACAAAGAGAGTAAGTAAGTAGAAAAATTAAGAAATAGATCTATCTTTATTTGGGTCCAAAACACAGGCTCTTTCTATTATCAAACAATGGAGTTCAACAACATAGGTAGTCATTCAGTTGGAATTTGAGGAATGGGCAATATAAAAGATAAACAAACGAGGTTCTTAAAACATAGTTCTCAGAGCCCATTTCAACCCATTTTTGGAATAAGCAATAAAAATAAATATAGAGGGGTGCCTGGGTGGCTCAGTTGGTTAAACTACTGCCTTCGGCTCAGGTCATGATCCTGGAGACCAGGGATCAAGTCCCACATCAGGCTGCCTGCTCCGCGGGAAGCCTGCTTCTCCCTTTCTCCCTCTCTCACTCCCCTTGCTTGCATTCCCTCTCTGGCTGTGTTTCTCTCTGTCAAATAAATAAATAAAATCTTAAATAAATAAATAAATAAATAAATAAATAAATAAATAAATATAGATCTAGTGATGATTGTTCTGAAGTATATTATGTAGACTGATACATTAACTGTTATGCATTCCTACAAAAAGAGGATAATAGTGTGGTTCCTTTCCAAAGTTTTTCAAATAAGAATAAAATATAATGGCTTATTAATATGTATTAATAAATTAATATAGTTTTTAAACTTTAGGACCTTAATGTAATAATGTACATTGTAAACATCCTGAAACGAGTCTCTGGTATGATTCATAATTCCAAATGTTTTGGCCAAATAATCTCTTTTTGTTTCAATCGGCCATCTTTCAGGACTCATTTCTTTAAGATACCTTTTAGATGATTCTAAGATCAATATAAAACAAAAACTGTACAACAGGATTAGGAAGTTTTTATGGATTTAGTTTAGGAAAAATAATGTACAGTCAATCCAGTCTTTTTTTTTTTCAAATTAATTAACTAATTAATTTGAGAGAGAGAGAGACAGAGAGAGAGAGAGAGACAGAGAGAGAGAGAGAGAGAGAACATGAGCAGGGGAAGGGGCAAAGGGAGAAGATCCTCAAGCTGAATCCCTGCTGAGTGCAGAGCCCAGTGTGGGGCTTGTTTCCACAATCCCTGAGATCAAGACCTGAGCTGAAACTGATCTGAAACCAAGAATCTGCTGTTCAACCTAAGGACCCACACAAGTGCCCCCTAGTCAATTCAGTGTTAACTGAATCACTCCTAAACATTCTAAAGTTTTTTTCATTGCAAGCTACCCCCAAATTTAAATCCATACTCTTCACTAAAGCAGTCTACAGATTTTGTCAGTCTGGAGTTTGGGGGGCATCAGGACAGGGTGAAAGAGTTTGAGGTGCAGAGGAAGAGAGGGACCAAAACATAAATCCAGAAACATAAAAGTGGGCAGAATTCTTTGAGATAACAGAAGCAAGTAAATGGGCAGCATAAAGATGAAGGAAGGAGGGGCACCTGGGTGGCTCAGTTGGTTGAGCGACTGCCTTCGGCTCAGGTCATGATCCCGGATACCTGGGATCGAGGCCCACATCGGGCTCCCTGCTCCGCGGGAAGCCTGCTTCTCCCTCTCTCACTCCCCTTCCTTGTGTTCCCTCTCTGGCTGTGTTTCTCTCTGTCAAATAAATAATAAAATCTTTAAAAAGAAAAGATGAAGGAAGGAGAGGGGGAAAAAAGAAAAGAACTCAAGCTCAGTGCAGGTTATTTGAGGTCAGGACTCAGGCATAGGGCACTAGAAACAACGGGATATGATTCAATGACTTTCTGAGAGTGCAGGTTTTCCTCCTTTTTTTCTATCCAGAATCACCTCTTGTGAACTGCTTACCTAAATGGAGAACATTAAGTACACATGGCTGACGAGTCAGGTGGAGGAATAAAAGTGAATGCTTACAACAATTCTCTTTGTACTTTGAAGGCTATCTTACGGTACAGGAAAAAGACACCTTAGATGAAGGACCAAGTAGAAGAAGGGAACACACCTTATTCAAAACACTATAGTGACTGTTGCTTCATGCACAAAGTCAAATTCCTTTAACCTTTTCTTTTAATTACTTAAAACTGTTCCCAAGTGATTTCACATTTTCCCATTTCTGAAAGAACCATTGTCAAATTTACATGAAAGATAATTTCACTGGAAGCTTATACTAGATCTTCTCAATGACATATAATCATAAACTGGGAAAGTTAATATACTGATTATTTCTCCATAATTTTAATGACTTTATCTAAGATCAATGTAACATGATCACTGGGTAAGAACAGAAATTAAAGAAAATACAATTTATTAAATATTCCTGCAGAACAAATCTATTCCATCTAATTCTACATCTAATTGCCAATTTTTAGCCTAATGTTTTGCTATTGAGTGATTTTTTTGAGCATTTTTAAAGGAAAAAAATATATTTTGTTTGTATATTGAAATAGATCCAACATAGGCAATTGGTAAATCACAATACCTCTTCAAATGATAGTCAATAATATAATATAATGTAAGACAATTTTAAGCTAATATAATGTTGAAATCCCTAAAAATGATACTTTATCATTTGTAAGATTTTACTAAAATTTCTCTTAGATTTCCAGGCTTCTTTGTATTACGTTGACATTTTCAGGAAATTTTACAAATAATATGTGACACTAATAGTTTCAATTGCTTAAATGTATTATTTAAATGAACACACAATTTGGAGGTTTAAAAAGTGTGAACAGGTCATAATATCTTTTCTAAACTAGATTCTTATCATTTCATTCCAATTTGTCAACTTCCAGACATTTTAGGTTTATTTATGAGTCAGTTGAGAATTTAAGAAAGAGTCAGGCATATTTTTAATCTCAATTGAACATGTATATTAACATTACATCATAAATCTCTCCAACATTTGGAATTCTCCTTCTGTGCTCTGACCCTGTTTATATTGTTTTTTTTATGTTTAAATATTTCCAATTTTATTTGAATGCAAAATCAGAAGTAAAGTTTCAATTATAAACAATGATCTTCCTCTAACCCCCATACTTAAATCCTTCCTGTTATTTTGTGGTTCTTAAGGGACAACGCTCAACCATCTTTATCAAATCTGATTTTATTAAATGTTCATCTCATTGCTTTGCTCTCTTTTACACTTACTACATGAGAGTTATTTTTATAAAAGTTGAATTTGAAATAACGCATGGCTTTCACTTTTCATTATAAAGAGGACATACTATATTTATATTTGTGTATGTATGTCATCCAAATAAAAGTCTGTATTTTCTTTTTTTTTGATGAAACTGACTAGATGATTTTAAAATTTATACAGAAATGCACAGAATCAAGAATAGACAAGGCAATCTTGAAAAAGAGAATAACAGGGGCGCCTGGGTGGCTCAGTTGGTTAAGCGACTGCCTTCGGCTCAGGCCATGATCCCGGAGATCCGGGATCGAGCCCCACATCGGGCTCCCTGCTCGGCAGGAAGCCTGCTTCTCCCTCTCTCACTCCCCCTGCTTGTGTTCCCTCTCTGGCTGTGTTTCTCTCTGTCAAATAAATAAAATCTTAAAAAAAAAAAAAAAAGAGAATAACAAAACAAAATCTATCAGATAATTAAAACAACATGGCATTAGCTCTATTGCAGTTAAAAAGACCAAAAGAACAAAAGAGTCAGTGTAGAAAAAGACCCACATAAATGGTCATTTGACGCATGATAAAGTGACAGTACATCGTGATAGAGCAAAGACTACTTTTTTATTATAATGTGCTGGAACATTTGTATAAGCATACCTGAAACAAAACGTATCTTGACTCTTACCTCACATTATGTGCAAAATTTAATTTCTGAGAGACTGCTGATCTAAATGGCAATTACCTTATAGAATAGTAGACCTTATATAAGATAATAGAGAAAACCAACTATGTTAATTTGGAATAGACTAAGATGAAGAGAGCTAACCATCCAGGGGTGAGTTGATAATTAAATTCTGTTAAAATTTTAAAATTTTATTAAATTTTATTAAAACAATTTCTTTTTTTTTTAAAGATTTTATTTATTTGACAGAGAGAAATACAGCTAGAGAGGGAACACAAGCAAGGGGAGTGAGAGAGGGAGAAGCAGGCTTCCTGCAGAGCAGGGAGCCTGATGTTGGGCTCCGTCCCAGGATTCTGGGATCATGACCTGAGCCGAAGGCAGACGCTTAATGACTGAGCCACCCAGGTGCCCCCATTAAAACAATTTTAAGAAAATGAAAAAACGTCTCAGAGAATTGAAGAAGGTATTTGCACTCAGATATCCAAAAAACCCCAAATAAAACAAAAACAAAACAAACTCATATCCAAAATGTATAAGGAACTACTACAATTCATTATAATACACACACACACACACACACACACACACACACACACACACTGTAATGGTGAAACCTAGGAAGGTCTATCTGCTGCAGAAAAGCCAGCACAGAACTATGCTACAAAAAGGGAAGTGGATGCACAGAGATAAAAAGATTATGTGAAAACAAAGAATATTTCCTCAGAGCTGATTTATTGTTAGATAATGTTCATAGCAACATGATAAAAATTGTAATCAATGGCATGCTTGCTAGTGAAAAATTCCAGGTGCAACTTTTGTTCTATCCCTATGAAACTGTGCTTGGATACTTATTGACATTTATTTTGGTTCCAGGGAAGACTAGAGAAGCAGAACGGACTATAGACCTTCCAACGTCCTCCAAATTCTGATTCTCTTATTCTTTATATATATATTTCTGCACCAAAAAACATTGTGTTTCGCAAAGATCTTGGGAGTTGAATAATGTGAATGTGATACAACTGAAGGAATATGGGAAAAAGATTTGAACAAACTCATCCGAGAAAAGAATAAGACAGAAAAGAAGATAACTTGACAACATTAGCTGTGAGAGAAATTCAAGTTAAGAACACCATGTAATACTACCGCTACACATACTAGAAATGTTAAAATTTTTTAAAATTCTGGTAATACTAAGTGTTGGCAAGGATGTGAAGTAACAGGAATTCTCATGTGTTGCTGGTGGGAGCCAAATGTGGTAAAATCAGTTTGGAAAAAAAAAAAATCGTGCAACAGTATATAGGAAAGCTGCTTATATATACATCTTCTCTATGCTAACAATTCTACTTCTAAGTATATACCCAACAGGACATGTATTTATATTCCCTCAAAGACAGATTTCAAAATGGCCACATTAGCATTCTTGGATCCATCAACACTGGAAATATTTAAATAATATAACTATTTAGCTATAACTATAAATGATATAACTATTTAGCTATAACTATGTAACTATTTAAATTATAAAACTATTTAACTGTAACTATTTAAATAATCTCTAGGTGAATGAAAAGTAAGTGTGGGCAGAATCACACATAAGAAATGGTATAATTTCATTTCTGTAGAGTAGAAAATATGTGAAACTGAAGTATGCTTTTAGAAGTCAAGATAGTAGTCACACTTGTATTGTGTGTGATGGCTAGTGACTAGAAGAAGGCGTGAAGGGAACCCTGGGCTTCTAGTGATGCTGTGTTTCTTAATCAGGGTGTTATACAGGGTGTTATACAGGGTGTTATGAAAATTCGCCAAACTCTACAGTTAGGATAGGCACACTTTTGTGTGTATATTCAAATTTCAAAAAAGACTAAAAATCAAAGACATCATCTATTATATACTTCTTAATTTGTTCTCTATAAGTTTAGTCTCAGAAACAGTATGATTCATGCCAATTTTCTTTTATTTTGCAAAATATAAGAAATTTAGAATTAATTATGAAGTTTTAGAGTTTAGTTTGGCCTTTTATTATTTATGTTTCCTTGATTTAGTAAAAATCAAATTACATGTATCTTCTCTAAGTCATGTAGCAAGGGCCAGACTTCTCATGATTTTTTAAGTTAAAACTGGTGCATCAGTACCATTTCAAAATTTGCTAACATCTGTGCACTAATTAAAAAAAAAAACAATTTCAGGGACGCCTGGGTGGCTCAGTTGGTTAGGCCACTGCCTTCGGCTCAGGTCATGATCCTGGAGACCCGGGATCGAGTCCCACATCGGGCTCCCTGCTCGGCAGGAAGCCTGCTTCTCCCTCTCTCACTCCCCCTGCTTGTGTTCCCTCTCTGGCTGTGTTTCTCTCTGTCAAATAAATAAAATTAAAAAAAAAAAATTTCAAGCCAAATTAAGCTATCAAGGTAGACTTGGAAAGGAAAAGAAATGCTTGTAAGCTTTATTCCCTCCATTTTAATTTGAGGTTCTTGCTCCTTCTCTGCACCTTTTTGAGATGTGAGAAGTGAGGTAGGAGTGACTTATTTAAATTTAATTTGTCAGTAAAAGATACAAGTAAAACTTGAACCCAGTTTTATTTTTTTTTTAGTATTTATTTATTTATTTATTTTAAAGAGAGAGAGAGAGAGTATACAGGGGAGGTGTAGAGTGATAAAGAGATAGAGAAACTTTTTAAAAGATTTTATTTATTTATTTGACAGAGAGAGAACACAAGTAAGGTGAGGGGCAGAGGGAGAAGCAGACTCTCTGCTAAGCAGGGAGCTGATGTGGGACTCCAGGATCATGACCTGAGCCAAAGGCAGGCACTTAACTGACTGAGCCATCCAGACTCCCTGAGAGAGAGCAAACCTTTAGCAGACTCCACGCTTAGTGTGGAGCTTGACAGAGCTTTCAATCCCAGGACTGCAGAGGTCACAACCTGAGTCCAAACTAAGAGCTGGGTGCTTAACCAACCGGTTGTACCAAGGCATCCCATAGTTACATGCTTTTACCATAGTACTTGAATATCTTTCCCCTTAACTATGCAGTTGATCCAGATAAGGAACAATTAATATTAGATTACATTATGTATTACATTCTTCAGGCTTAGGTTATTTGCAATTTCAGTGACATAAAAACAAATTTAAGCATTCTGGATTACTCAAGGCCATACAAATGTTGGACTATCCATTTACTCAGTAAAGAAGTAAATATGGTACACAATTTTAGAACCAAGAAGAAATCAGAAATAACAAGAGTAAATTTGACTATGGGTTCATTGAGAAGTAGGAAATAGAGTAAAACCATAAATGGAAGTTATTGGAATAATTTTTTTAAGAATTTATTTATTTACTTGACAGGAGGAGAGAACACAAGCAAGGGGAGTGGGAAAGGGAGAAGGAAGCTTTCCACTGAGCAGGAAGCCCAATACAGGGCTCAATCATAGGATCCTGGGATCATGACCCAAGCTGAAGGCAGAAGTTTAACTGACTGGGCCACCACGTGTCCTGTTAGTATGATAATTCTTCCAAATATTGAAAAAGAAACCCTTGCTTATACACATTAAATGTTAATCTGGTGCAATAGTTTAGATATATAAGGCCACACAAGGAAAAAAAAAAGTTGTCTAAACTAAATAGAAGCAATTGTGTGTGAGAATGTGCACCTAGGCTTATATTTACTAAGATATTACATGAAATATTAATCAACCTCATTTTGTTTGATGGTTGTGTAACTCCACATGTTTGTTGAAGAGACTATACCTGGTGATGATGACAGCAATAACCTCGGGACATTGGGATATTTGCTTATGATAGATTTTATGTGGTAGATGCAAGTTTTATAGAGTACTTACTTTTCAGAATACTTTAAGGTTTTCTTTGCTGTTACGTGCAATTAGTTAAGAATTCAAGCCAACACACTGCCCTTGTATATACAACATATGTTGTAAATGGCTCTTGGCTGACTTTGCTGAACAAGTTTATAAAGTTGTTGCAGTATATTTTCTGTGCCAAAGAGAAAATAAATAATACTTCTGGAGTGTTATTTTAAGAACATTATTTTACAGTCAGTACAATTTCTAATGGAAAAACCTTTTGCAACACAACTGTGGCAACCTTGAGATAAGGCTAAAAATATCAAGTGAAAGAATAAAGATGACTTTGCAAAGTATTTAAAAACATGAAATATGTATTTTGGGAAATAGCTTTATAGAAGTTTACTCTGTGGGGAAATGACCAGATGGTAAGAAGATGAGGGATATAATTAACGAATGTCATGAATTATTATGTCATATAGAGGTTAGATGCTCTTTGCATAAATCAAGGATACCTTCTAACTTCAGCCAAACTTCAAAATTATAACTTATCACAAAGTAAAACTAGATTATTACTACAAATACATTAACAAGAGTAAAGAAACAAAGTATATTTTTCTTTTTCTATTAGCTGTCACAAAGAAATCTTTTTTAAGAGATTTATTTATTTGAGAGCGAGATAGTGTACGCAAGTCAGGGTAGATGCAAAGGAAGAAGGAGAGAGAGAACCTCAAGTGGACTCCATGACAATCTTGGATCCTGATGTGGGGCTGGATCTCATGACCCTGAATTCATGACCTGAGTTCTTGACCAAGAGTCGGATGCCCAACTGAGTGAGCCACCAAGGCATCCTACAAAGAAACTTTTTTGAACTTTGTTCTCTATTACTAAATACAGGTGAATTGTGTATTAAATTGGTAGATACAATGGCTTTGAGCTGAGAAGGGATGCCAAGTCTAGGAAAGCCAATCATGTTCAAAATATGCAAAAGCTTGCAAAATAGGATACTAATATCTGCCTTATTTAATTTATAGAAACGATGTAGAAGAGTAGCTATAAAATCAATTGAGAATATCATGTGGAAATACTTTCAGTTAAGTACTATAAAAGATAGGAGGAACAGGATAGAAACGGAATGACTCAGATCTTGGGAAGCAATGCTCCCTAGGTCCTATGAAAGAAACACACTTATTGAGGAGTAATTGACCTACAATAAAATTTACAGATTTAAGTGACCCTACCCCAATCAAAATACTGAACATTTCTATATTTGCATTTATGCCCCTTCTTCCATTCTCCAACCTCAAGCCATCATTTTTCAGATTTATGTCACCATAAATTAATTTTGTCTGTTCAAGAATTTCACATAGTGAAATCATATAGTGAACATTCTTTTGTGTCTAGCTTCTTTTGATTCACCCATGTTTTTCCAATAACAAAAGTTTTTCCATTTTCATTTCTCAGCTGATTTCTACTGTATGAAAAAAAAATCCATTTCATTTTAAATTTGAAACCCATTTTAAGTTCATTTGGTTGAGGATATTTGTGTTATTTCTAGTTATTTTTCACTATGATGAATAAACCTCCCATAAACATTTATATAGAAGTTTCTCTGTAAACATATGTTTTCATCTCTCTTGAGTAAATAGCTAGGGATAAAATTACTGGGTCACCTACCTAGTATTTACTCATGAGAAATGAAAACATATGTCCACACACACCAAAATAAAGATCTCCATGCTAATGTTTGTAGCAGCTATTTTGTTTGCTTATGTACTCATATTTTGAGAATTTCTGTTGGGGTAGAGTATGAGATTGGCTGTTATGGATGAAGCAGATATTCTCTTTCCTTTGGGAAAAAGAAATTTTTAAGACAATTGATAACTCCACCATCAAACATTCTGTGAACTAGTGAATTCTGGGTAGAGCAACTAATATCTGACCAATATGATAGAGGAAGGGATTTCTGTCTGTCTCTGGACTCTTGAAGTACTCTCCCAGGCTCTGAGACATGAACACCTGGACATGTCTATAGTGGGGACTGGTCGAAGGAATAGTAAGCTATTATTATTGTATTGATGTGGAGATAGTCTGAGTATAAAGAGCAGCAGCATCAGTCCCCAATTTTCATACAGCAGCAGTGGAAAATGACTGCAAGATCTCAGGAATTAACTTGGAGTCCTGAGGCAAAAGTGGTCGCATGGGTTCTGTTGAGCAGCTGAGATGCATCTGTCCAGGAGAGGGGTCCTGCCATGAGGGTCGGCATTGGCACAAACAGCCTAGGCAGAGCACTGCACCTTGAGAACATCCCTGAAATACAACTCAAAAGATGACTCTTTGAGGATATTAATAACTGGCTAGCAGGCTTTGGCAGGTTTATAATCAAATGATGTGGGTATTCTAATTGCATATGTTCTAATTTTGTTGTTACTGATTCAGGACAGCAGTGGGAATGGGGTTTTCTTTTGTTAATGTAAGTAAGTCATATGTTCAGTACTTATAATACTCATCCTTACAGACATTAACCTAAATCTAATCAACCAGGACATATTCTTACTGATTAACTCTACTAAGTCCATTGAGCTTTGGAAACTCTTAGAAAATTAGTGGTAAAACTCTATTGGAATATTTCTACCATGCAGGTTTGGATAATTACATGAAGCTGTACCCACTAGTTTCAAACATATTTCCTTTTCTCTAGGTACTACATTACACTAATAAAAATATTAAGCTAGGCCACTGGTCACTGGAGTCAATGTTTTTTCTGGAAAAGTCCAGAATCTTTTTCTCTATTTTTCTTTGTCCCAGAGAATCTTCCCACATTTCTCAATTAAAAATTCCAACTATTACGTTTACTAATTATTTTAGTAGAATTAAAGTCAAAGCGTTGCTAGACCGACATTACAGTAACAACTTTTGAGTATGTCTTAACCATGCTATTACACCCACAAGGTAACCGAGAATAGGAAACCCATTGCCAGGCTGGCATACTAAATTATAGATGTAGAATGTAAAAGAACATGGTTCCATCCTTTTTTTAAAAACAGGTATAATTTAATTTTAATTTTGGCTCTTCCCCTGTCATCTAAAGATTTCCATGCTTTAAAATGGTAGTATCTCCCTATAATTATACACTTGAAATCACAAACCTATAACAAAGAGTATCCTTCTGAAAGCCTCCGTGGAGCATGGGTCATCACTGGCCATGTAGGCTTACCTCCTACTCTCATCACAAACCATGAATAACTAAAAATGATCCACTAATATGTGGCTGCTGTAACAATTTGTAGATGCAGGTATTTTTGACTCCCTTGGTTTGAGAACCAGCCAGAAATCCTTACTCAAAACAAAGTACCTTTTTTTCCAGTTGCGGCTTACCAGGTTGCAACTGTCGGCGAGGTCCCTCAGTGTTATATCTGAAATACGTTCAAAAGTTTATCCATACACATTGTTTTTTATTTCATGCTATTTAGGTTCTTTGATTATCAATCCTTCACATGGTAGTAAGAAAAGAAATTATTATGCCAGAATCTTTAACTCTTTACAAGGCATCATTAAATATTCTGTACTTCTGTAAATATACAAATTATTGGCTACTTGACATTCTAAGTAAGGAAGATTTCATTTTATATCCTGCTTACAACTAAGAGTAGATGCCATGTTAATCTTATAGATTTGATTCATTCATTATATTTCTTAGGTGATGTTTTGTCTTTATTGTCCTAATTTCAGTTTTAGGAAAGAATATGAAGTCTCTAATAATATGTTGAAGCTAAAGGAAAAAAAATCTGAACAGTTCCAGCTGTTGCATGTGGGTCATACAAAGTGTTTCTTGGGCATCTGGAAACTGAAAGCAACATTCAGCATGAATGTCAGAGATAAGGTCAGATCCTTGGAGAAGAAGAAGATGTGAGGAATATGTGATACTCCTATGAGTTTATCCTATAGAAAGCAGCTGTGATGTTTGTAACACACACACACACACACACACACACACACACACACACACTAGCCAAAACATATTACATTACTTCAGATATGCCACAAGAATTACCACCTTGACAAGAATGAGGAAGGCTAGGCATCTTACGATAAATTATTTAAATACTAGAAATAAAATTATGAATGTTAATATACTTTTGAGAACTTGAGGAAAAGAAAAGACCTTGTTAACCTTCACGTGGTTTGGGAGAGTCTCCATTGCTCCAGTCCAGTTTCCCTGTCCTGCTTTGTCTCCGCCATCACTGAAGAAGCAAGCAGCGCACAGCAGGTAGGTACCTGGTCCCTCTTATGCCTCCACAGTGTGACAGATGCAATGATCTTTCCAGTCCCAGACACCTCACATACTCTCAGTTGTAAAATCTTTTTTTCTGATGTTCCCTTTACAGAAGGCAGAGTCAGTGGGCTCCTTGGCTCCATTTTTTTTTTCCCTTTTGTAACTTCCTAGGCAGTAGTGTACCACAGAACTTCTCACAGTGTAGGGTAACTGGTCATTGGGTTGCCCTTTTCATCAGTCTGAAAGAACCTTTGATGAAAAGCTGGATTTTGTTTGCATATTAATCTGCCATACTTCACATATTCTTGACGCACAACAAATAATCAGTAATTATTTGTAAAATAAATTGCATCACACGACCAAGACTGCACAGGCTGTGGATGTAAAAACGTACATCTACATATTTTTAACTGAGGTTGTCTTCAGAGGCATCAATTCAAATTTATATTACCCTAACCTTGGTTCGATCTGAAGAACTCTCTGATATTAGTACAATTCAAAATGTTCCTAAGCTATGAGATGTTTATTTAAAACCGTGTAGAAGGGGGATGCTATGATATGATCTGTGACTAAGAAATATTACTCACCAATGTTGTAAGGGCAAGAGATAAGGATTAGGGGAGAGATTCGATTCTTTACAATGGCGTTAAACTATCACAAATATACATATCAAAGAATTTGTGACCCTTGATGTTCTTCCTTTTTCTGATAACGCAAGACAAAACTTGGTGATACCTCCCGAGTATTTGTTCCATTAGGAACCAGATGAAATGCCCTGAATATTTTTTTTGTTTATTTTAGTGGACCTTCAAACATGAATCATAGTGTAATATCTGAAAATCTACATTTTCAGAAATGAATTCCAAATATAAAGCTTAAAATAAAATTACAATGTTTTACAAGTACTAAAGAAGAAATAATATCAAATGGAATCAATATTTTAAGTTTAACTCACTATCTTTTACCCAGGAAAGTAATAGACTCTTATATAGTGAAGTGTCACTTGAATGTGTTTTGGCATAATGTGATCAACTATTGTAGAACCAGAAAAAGTATGATTTCCACAGAATTTTTTTTTTAAGATTTTATTTATTTGACAGAGAGAAACAGAGCCAGAGAAGCAACACAAGCAGGGACAGTGAGAGAGGGAGAAGCAGGCTTCCCGCTGAACAGGGAGCCCGATGTGGGGCTCGATCCCATGTCTCCAGGATCATGACCTGAGCCGAAGGCAGTCACTCAACCAACTGAGCCACCCAGGCGCCCCTGAACTTCCAGAATTAAATATAAGAAAATTTTCATGAGTCAGTGTTTATTCACTTATAAAATATCTACAGAAAAATAAAAACACACCTTAAGTGTGGCTGAGAAATTAATACTCAGCTCAAGATATAACTAGACAACAGATAAATGTATATACTTTTAACGGAATGGTGTACAAAAGGAAGACTTTAATATAAAATTTGAAAGTGCTCTCATTTCCTTTAAAATTCGCATATTTTCATTCATTTTACAATAAGGACAAATTTATTTGCAGAAATACTGAAAGGAAAAATAGAGCAAGTATGATATTTAAGTAAACAAATGCGGTTTTCTGTTGTCGAAAATTGGAAATAACATATGGAATGCTTACATGATTAAAAGCAATCACTGAATAATTAAATGAGACTCACCGTAAATCATTTGCCCCTATTTTCAATGGAAAGAATGCCCTTATAAATGAAGGCGACATTGATAATGAAAGAATTGCCTTGTGTCAAATTTAGAAGAGTCAGCTGAATGAAACAATGCAGTTTTACATGATGAATGAGTTAGCCTCAAACTGAAATCTGAAACAGAAGGAGAATTCCCAATGGTGTCAAGCATTCAGAGTATAGGCATGATATGTTGTAAGGAATATCTTAGACCTAAGTACTAAAAAAAAAAAGAAAGAAGGAAAGGAAGGAAAGAAGGAAGGAAGGAAGGAAGGAAGGAAGGAAGGAAGGAAGGAAGGAAGGAAGGAAGGAAGGAAGGAAGGACGAATGCACAAAGGAAATTTGCATTACCAATTTAGGCATACCACAGTATTTCATGACTCAGCTTGGAGAAATGAGGAAAAGAGGGCTCCTAAAAGCAGAAGTCCTGGGACTACCAAGCTCTATACCACCGGACTTTCCTTTTCAACCCCGCACACACCATACGAAGAAATTTTGTCTGCAATAGCTTCCACAGGGAGACGAGAAACACTGAAAAAGTTTTATGTTTCAATTTGTCAAGGTGTTTCTATAGAACAGGGAAGGGAGAAACACACCTAGACACAGAGATAACTCTAACTCACTCCTGGAGTGAGGATCCCCATTACGCGCTACTGCGGTCAAGTAGTGCCGAGTCTCAATCCTTACAGGCGACCTAATTCTCCAATGTGGTTCAGAAATTCTACACTTCCCTTAAAGAGGGTGTCATTGAAGCATTTCAGCAAAACCAAAAGGCTTGGAAAGAAAAGTGAGAATCAAGAAAGGGAAGTAGCTAAGAGCAGTTAAATAGAAGAAAGATGAATAGATGTTTCTTTCCTGGTTCAGAGCTATTTAGGTATGTATGTATGTATGTATGTATGTATGAGTTAATAAGAACAACAAAATCAACAAAATTACATTTAAAAGCTGATCAATGACTTTTTTTTTTTTAACCAAGATTTGAAATGCTGGTGTGGGACTGCAGAGCCTGGAGGAGGAGGGAGAAATGTCAAAGTGGCAGACCTCCTGACTCCCCACTGGACACCTGGGCTCATCTGCTCTGATCTAATCCCCGGATGTGCGGAGCTAATCTCAACACTGACACCCTGTCACTCTCCTCCCAAATTCTCCTCATTGCCTAAACAGCCTCTCAATACTTTCAGTTTCATTATTTGCCTAAACCCCACTGCACTATAAACTCTGAGAGCATGAGGTACAGCTTGGCTTTGAATCCGTGGGTGGGGTCTACCTAATGCAGTAACATGTTAAATTATTTAATACAGGTTACATTTTAAATAGATAATTGATGTACCCTCACTGAATGGATGATATATCTGATACAGACGTAAGGATATTTAGACAGACCTAAGTTATTTTCCACCAATATCTTGCAATTTCAGGCTTCATTTGTTTCCTTCAGTTTTTGTTCTGATCTGAGATGACTTTCCTACAGCTACTATTACATCTTCCCTCTATTACTGTCTTCAACATGAAAATTCTACTCATTTTTAAGGTCAAGCTTAAATAATAATAAATAGCATTTATTGAGTGGGCTGCATACCAGTCATCTGGCATAACTATATGTAATTCTAATTGGAAACATGCTGCAACAATGGAGTTTTCTTAGTACAATTATAGTAATGTACTTTCTACAGCAATAGAGTTCAATTTACCTTGGATGATAGTCTCCTTTTTCTTAAACAGAATTAGATTTCCCTATTCAAACAAATTTTAAAGCAGAAATTTTGCCCCCAAATTGGACAGAAAGTCATTTTACCCGCAGAGAAACAGTGTTGCCATGTGAAGTAAGTACACTTTGAATATTTTTCACTTGAGTAGCTACAATACCAGGAATGTGTTGAACATGAAATATGCACAAATTTTCCTTGTCACCCACTTAAAATTCTCTAAAATGAAAACAAACAGCTATTTCCTTGTTTTTGTTGGTTTACTTCCTTCTATTTCATTTATTTGTGGGCAGTTAACTTCAATGCCATTCTAACACTTATTTTGTATACAAATTTTGTGGAAAAGAAAATATATCATATGCCCACTTTCTAGATCCCGAAGTTTTGTAATAGTTCTGAAACAGCTTTCCAAATCTCAGTTTGGGTCCATTGCTTCTCTGAAACTATTCTAACTAGGGCTACTTAGAACATCTTTGTTACTAAGGACAAAGGATCCATTATATTTTTCCCATACTTGAACTTTTTCAGACTTCTTGGTAGTCTGCTTTCTGAGTACAAAGGTTTTAGCTTATGGGGAACAGATAGCCTAGATTTTCTTCTACATTTTTTCTTAAACTTACTGTCTAGTCTCTTATCTTTATTCATCAGTATTTCATGATAGCACTTCTCTCTCTTTACATGTTCACCATGGTTGGCATCATCTAGACCAGGTTTTCTGATGATTTCAAAGCTCATGACTGCATTTGACATTTATTTTGGAATAGAAATTCATCATCAGTGTCAACACCTAAGTTTATGGAACACAATGCTTCATACTCGGTAGCACTTTTCAAGTCATTAGAGTTTGTATATGATAAAAATGGTAATTTAAATGTGTGGAAATGCATTGTTCAGTATATAGGACAATTAACAATCTATTAAAATAACTATATAGATTTCTATCTCAGGCCATATATAAAAAAGTTCCATATGGATTGAACATTAAAAATACTATGTCATAAAAAAATATTATGAGTTACAAAGATAAAGCCAAGGTCAGGTTTCTTTAATGGAAAGTGAAAGAAGAACATTTATTTTTTAAAACCTCATTAATAGGACACCTGGGTGGCTCAGTGGGTTAAAGCCTCTGCCTTCTGCTCAGGTCATGATCTCAGGATCCTGGAATCAAGGCCCGCATCAGGCTCTCTGCTCAGCAGGGAGCCTGCTTCCTCCTCTCTCTCTGCCTGCCTCTCTGCCTACTTGTGATCTCTCTCTCTGTCAAATAAATAAATAAAAATCTTTAAAAAAAAACCTCATTAATAACATTATTTACTTTTAATTAATTGGTTTTCATTGGTAATTTTAAAGCTCTAACACAAATAAAAATACTGTTTACAGTACTGAAAATACTTGCAATTTTGAAAATATCAAGAGGATTCATTTATATATCACTCTTTTTTAAACAGAATCATAACCTGGTTTTTTTTTGGTAATATAGGTATCAATTATATGTTAGTTTTTAAGAGTTTGAAGAAATATGCGATCACGACATATATAGTAAATACGCCTAATGAGTGCTTTAATATCATATATGAACCACAGTAAACTTTTTAAAAATTATTGGTTTCCTATAAATAAGAAGATGATTTAATAAATAATCATGCTCAGTAATCATGTGCTCTACAGACCTTCCCATTGAACACATTAATGGAAAGAAAATACTCTAATATTCTACAGCAATAAAATGTTTTCAAATACTTTTGACCTTGCGAAACCAATAAGAAGATAAAAGGGAAATTGTTTTGTTTGAGCAGGCATAAGGTGTAAAGAGCTCAAAATACTTAGTAATATGCAAAACCTTGAGGAACCTTTCAGCTCTGTGGATTGTGGTTCTGTCATTTAATATCCTAAATTAATCATTGTCCAACATTCTTCTAACAGACCATTAGTTACTTTTACATATCACAATAATAGCTTTAATGCCTGACCTCTTTGTATTTATATTTCCATTCATTAATATTAAATAAATCTTTTTTATATATATAAGTATTTATATATATATAATTTATATATAAATAAATAAAACTCATCCCTGAGAAGAATATATACTATTTTAAGTAAGGGAACACTAATAATTTTATTATTGCAAAATATGTACATGTACTAGGCAAATAAGAAAATAGATATTTATTAGGGCATATGGGATGTAAGTGAATGAATTGAGAAATTTATTTCAACCTTTCACCTTTATGGCATATAAAAAGTAGAGCTATATTTTAATTTTCTAAGCAGTGTTTTGTAAAGAAAATTAAGAAATTGCCTGAAAATCAAAAACAGAGCAAAACCCAGCTATAATTCAATCTTATTTTTGATACAGAGAATCTTCCTCAGTTAAAAAGTGATTCTTCTCTGAAAGATTGTTGATAACAATTTCTTCATAAACACAAAACATGAAACTAGATAACAAGAGCTGACATAGTCTGGAGCTCCACATTGATTAGATTTTGCCTTTTTTTTTTTTTTTTTTTTTTGCTTAGGTGAAAGTTGGTAAATAGGAAAGCCTGAGTGTGCAGAGATATAGAAATCTATTCTTTTCACCACCAATCCCACTATTTTAAGATAGTATATGATTGTTATATTGTATTCATCAAAACTTTGTTATATACTTATAGTTTATATACACAAATATATGTTTATATATATATGTAAATATATAAATCTCTACACTTTTACAATGGAAGCATTTCAGAAATTTTTCAAAAAGGGATTTAGTGATCCAGCAGTACGAATTAGATTTGCTGCTGTTTAGCTATAATACTTTTTACCCTATTCAATTATCTGTAACTCTTACCTATAATGAGGAAGCATTCCCATACTAACTGTAAAGCATCTTCCCCCCAATGGTCTCAGTTACAGCTATTACCTTTAAAACTTAGACAAGGAAATGATGCCTAAAAATCAATGTCCATTAAACTTAGGTAAATTAATTATTATAAAGAAAATTATATGAGACCTTTGAAAATTCCATAATCCACATCTAGATTAGCCTTGCTGCCTTAAAGACACAAAGAAATACTTCCTCAAACCAAGTCCTCTATTTTTAAGACCACATTCTTTTTGTATCTTAAAAGGGTCACCTCAGTCTGTTCCTGTTTTTCAGTGACTCATCCTGGTTCAGGAATGTGGGATGCTAATTCTTTTAGTGCTTTTTCACCTCTGAACCTAGAGGATATTCCAGGAGTCTTGCTGACTATGTGATTATTCAGTCAGCATGTTATCTAAGTAAGAACTAGACATTTTTAAACATCCACATATCCTAATTTGTCCCCATGAGGAAAAGTACATTTTACTTCACATGCATTAAAACTGCATCCAGCTAAGCTACACTATAAAATTGTTTTTCACTTGGAGGTACGGACCATAGGTCAGTGACTTACCTCTTTTAAATCTAAGTTTGCAGCGCTAAAACTATCTACTCATCAGAATTATTGCAAAGTTTAAGGATATTTACGTGAAACTTTTTTGTCAATACATAGGTGCTATATGAAAATAAAAATTATTAAAATATAAATAAGATGAAATCAGACATCTGTCCTAATTTAAAGAAATTCAGTGCATGAAAATTGAAACATATAAAACATAAATGAGCAACCAAAATTTTACAGGCAAAGCACAATTTTATTTTTAAAGAAAATTCAAATTATGAGAAAAATACACAAGAATTTTTGTTTAAATTTTTGTTTTGCAATTGCAAAAGGGACAATTCAAGGAAATTAAGTTTCTTATCAAAAGTCATAGCCTAATAAGTACAAGGGCTAAGGCTATCACATAGGTCAGAACTTCCTTTTATTTCATGAGGAGGATTTACATGAATATCTGCGTAGAGGGTAATATTTAAATGAGTCAAAATAATGGTGGAGTCTATGTAAAAGTATTATTACTTTGCTTTCTTTTTTTAAATCTCATCCTATCTAAAAAAAAAAGGTAAACATATCCAAGGAAGTAGGAAAATAAATCATAGGTTCAAAGCATTAACAATAAGGGATATCTGCAATACGCTGTGAAATCTTACACACGGGAGGAAAGAAAGTTAAAGGTAATTCATAGCTCCGCAGTCTCTGAGAGCGGCCCTGAACTCAGTTACATTTCTAGTACTATATTAGACCAATGGGCCTTAGGGCTTCAGGGAGGACCATGCAAGGAGTTAAAATGGCCCTGAAGACCCCATTTTATAATGCAGAAGAAGACAAGAGTTGGAAAGAGAAGCAAGCGATGTCACCTACAGGTCCTAGAATTTATCCTCTTCATCCAAAGTGTGATAAAAGCCAAGGGAAGCAAGAGAAGAAGTTGGGGCGATGGGGATTCAGCAGAAGGAAAGGGAAAGATCTGGCAAAGGGTAGGTGTGCAGATATAGCAGCAAACAAAAGACACAAACTTGAGAATGAAGTTAAAAATGTAAGGACAATACGCTGAGGCTGGCTGAGAGTAGAGAAGCAATAAGAGAAAGAGAGAAAATACCAGAGGCACTTCCAACCGCTACTTCTTGATGTTGTGGTGGAAGAAATATTTGTGCTGCCGCTGAAAAAGCACAAATTATTCAAAGCCTATAAAATTCAAAATTGAGGCCAGACACAGGGCTTCTGAAGCAGGCACTACAGAGGTGTTTTTCCTCGCTTGTGCCTTAGGTGCACCGGCTTCAGAGGCATGAAGGGCCACTTCCTTCAAAGCATCTCCTGAGAATGATTATCTGGCTGAAACAAATGCAGGCACAAAGCAGAAAACAAGAGAGTCCACACTACAGGCAGACCAGGATGTTCAGAGCACAGATCTGAAAGGAAAATGCACCTATCGAATGTGTGACACAGAGATGAAAGTCTACCTCAAGTATGCCTGGTAATGTTGCCTGATGCCCTATCGGAATTTAAAACATTCGTGCAGAAGCATGGCCCATTCCCTTTGCTGAGTAGGGATGCTGACTAAGAGTGCATTCTTTTTTCCTTCTAGAAATGGAAATTTCAGTGGCATCATTAACCCTAAAGATGTCAAATTTCTAAAAGAACTAAAGAACTGAATCTAAGATTGCTGAGTTTTTGTTTTGTTTTGTTGTTTCTTTTTCTTTTCTTTGTTTTTAATACTGTCTCTGCTTTGTGTTTTAAGATGCCTTTGAGTCTCTGCTTTGGTTTTAGAAAAGAATAGCCTGGGCTTGCGTTGTACAAAAATCAGTCCTGTGTTCTGCAGGCAGATTTTTGCTTTTAATAATGGGCTTAGGTACTAGAGTATGTTTGTATTTTCTTAATTTCTGCATTTAACGCTGTGTTAATGTTATGAGTAGGACGTTTGAGAAATTTAGGGTTGATTTGAGTCAACCTCAAAGGACCTGAGAAATTGCACTTTTTTTGATGGAACACAGCTTGTGTGGCAGTTGCCAGAGGCACCCAGATTTTCCCTTGGCATCAGGCAAAACCTTGCTTGTGGGAGATGGAAAAGAATAATAAAATGGCTGGGAAAATAATTGGTTTACAATTCCCCTGAACTAAATCTAAACAAATTTGAATTTTGAGGTGCTTTTTTCCATTATAAAATTCAAGGAAAATACAGTATTTTATCAGCCTTGATTACTTACTTGAGATTTGGATCATCCAAAGGGATTCATGTTCTTTCTCTGTGAAGCATGTTACATGGCTGATTTATTGCATGAAGTGCACTTAGGCTTTCCTTTGAGCTCACTGCCTTGCTTTCGGTGAATTGTATTGGATATGGCTTATATATTTTGAATGGAAAATAGAATAGAGAGGAAACTTTTGACTTAGGAGCAGCGCGGTCTTGGAATTAGCTATTCAGGCCATTTCAGAGTCTTCCTGTGGTAAAAAGCTTATAAACTGCCTACTGGGATTCAGGAAACTGAGAGAAGCAATGGGTAGTTGGAGAGAGCCTCATGAAGGTGATACAGTACCTTCCTTTCTATTCCCCTGAAGAGGTTGACTATTGGTTTAATGGCTAACACAAATAAGAGAAGAAAAAGCTGGAAAACATTAGGCACATCTATCACTTATGTTTATGGGTCAATGAAGAAATTTCCATTTCACTCTAATTAGAGGGAAATAATAATAAGGAAGTTATTTTTGTTCTTTGAAACTTCTTTCCTCATTCCAATATCCACTGAGTAGGTAGGGATGGCTTTGTAGTGGTCAACTTCAGGAAAGAACACGGCCGTGGATAATTAGGTAGGTAGGTCTCCTCTCTCGTTCTGTGAACTCAAATAGCCCACAGTATGCATACACCTATATATCCCCCTACACACACATACAGCCTACAGGGTCTTCCTTTCCTGGGGGAGGCTTCAGTTTAGTGTACAAAAGTTTAATAAAGTTGATATCTTATTTCACATCAGTCAGAGTATTTGTTAATTGTGCAGAACCCACAAAAGTAAATGGATGCATTGAATTTTTTCTCTCACACCTCAGTGGCAATGTAGTTCCTCCATTTTCAATGCCCAACACCCTTTATTCAACTTGCAGTTTTAGTTAGCTACTAAGACCAAGTCATATGACCTCAATTCTGAGGAAATGTTTTCAGAATGTCTGGCACAGTTGTTTGCTCCAGTTTCACTGATGACAAACCCTCTGTTGTGTGTCTTTCAGATTCCCCTACTTGATCTATTTGCATATCTGTCTCCCAAGAATATATAGTAAACAGTTCAAAGTAGAATTTATCTATTTTTATACCCCACCCACATAGCTTTTAACAAATATTTATTCAACAGACTGATCATACCCCATGTTCCCTTTTGATGTGATACCTAGTCTTATCAATACACAGATTTATAAGAAATTTTTAATCAAATAATAACAAAGCTTTGGAGCAAAAAAATCATCCTGGTTTGATATCCTTGTCATGCTTCCTTGTCTATGTAGAGGAATGTCGGGAGATCCCTACATGAAGTTTGGTCTCCTCATTTTCGCCGACTCCTTCCTCACTCTTGGACCCTAACTGTTGCTGGGGCTGGCCCCTGGCAGAGGAAAATTCCAAAATTTTTTAGCCTGATTTTCTTCATCTCTATAAAAAAAAAATCCTCACTCAATTAGTTATTTTTAGAAGAAAAAGGGACTACACATAAAGGTACCTACTCATAAGCTGCCTGGTATATGGTAAACATCACTAGATATTTGCCATTATAAACCAGGATGAAAAGAGATTATTGACGCTATGCCTGGGTCCTGGGATCAAGCCCCACATGAAATCCTGTTTGGAGCCCCACATGGAGCCCCACATGGAGCCTTGGGTCAAGCCCTCAAGTGGGGCCCCACCCAGGGCTCAGTGTTTAGTGGGAAGTTTGCTTGACCTCATCCCTCTGTCCCTTCCCCTGCTTATGGTCTCTCCCTAATAAATAAAGTCTTAAAAAAAAAAAAAAAAAAAAAAACTATGTCTTTCATTTTTATTTTTTAATCTTCTTTTTTTTTTGACAGAGAGAGAGATCACAGGCAGGCAGAGAGGCAGGCAGAGAGAGAGGAGGAAGCAGGCTACCCGCTGAGCAGAGAGCCCGACCTGGGCCTCGATCCCAGGACCCTGAGATCATGACCTGAGCAGAAGGCAGATGCCCCAACCCATTGAGCCAACCAGGTGCCCCAAAAAATCCTATTTCTTTTAAAGAGGGAGATATTTTCACCTCTTAAGATCAAATTGCTGGGTGCCTGGGTGGCTCAGTCAGTTAAGCAACTGCTTTCAGCTCAGGTCATTATCTCCGCTCAGCGGGGAGCCTGCTTCTCTTTCTCCCTCTGCCTGCTGCTCTGCCTGCCACTCTGCCAACTTGATCTTCTCTCTCTGTCGAATAAATAAAGTCTTTTTTTAAAAAAATCAAATTGCTTTATTTAAAGATATATTTTCCTCATATATTTCTAATAAGTGGACAGTCTAGCTAAACTTTCCCATCTGAAGAATACCTTCTCACCTTCCTCCATTTACATCTGAGTGATTTCACAAATTAAGATATGATGCCTAAAAGTTGTCAGCTCTACTCAGGAAGAAAAATGCATTCTTATTTTCTATATGAAATTAATAGAAAATTTTAAAGAAATATTAGTATTGTTTGGGCACCTGGGTAGCTCAGTTGGTTAAGCAACTGCCTTCGGCTCATGATCCTGGAGCCCCAGGATTGAGTCCCATATTGGGCTCCCTGCTCAGCGGGGAGTCTACTTCTCTCTCTGACCCTCCCCGCCTCATATTCTCTCTCTTTCATTCTCTCTCTCTCAAATAAATAAATAAAAGCTTTTTTAAAAAAAGAAATATTAGTATTGTTCTCCCCAAAACTATACATTTAAAACTATAGGATCATTTCCTAAGGAGCAAAGGACAAAAGGTAATTTTACAGTTTCCAACATGTTTTCATGAGTGCATTTGGTTCATAATAATATACTCAACGCTTTAAAAAATAATATAAAAAGAAAATCAAATTTATGCTCCAGGTGATTTAAGTAAAATCTGAATATTTAGTCTTAAATGTGTCATGTTCTTTTTATTGATTAATTTGACTTTGCTTACAAAATATTTGTTTCTATCATTCTACCTATAACGAATCCATCTCATTTACTGAAGAGTTGAACAACTGTGGGGAGCCCGGAACCTAGCGGTGTCAACAGTTGAGGTGTAGCTTCTGGACTCACTAGCTCGGACATTGGCTGCCGGGCAGGTTAGAGTTAAGGAGCGAAACTCCTGGTACCCACTTACTCGAGCTCCCACTGGGGCAAGGGCAATGATAGCGCTAGTAGGCTAGAGGCAGCAGTAGTCACGTAGGCAGTTTTATTATAATGGGATCTTAATCTTACCTGGGGGCTTGGGGCACCTCCCTTGTTGTTTACCTCCTTAAAGAGTTACTGATGTAGTGTAGGATGAACAAAGAGAATTAGTGTCATGGGACTTGGGCATGATCAGGGGTGTGCGTAGAAATCATGATAATAAGGAAAGCATGTAACCTTTTTTTTGTCACCGCCCCTTGTTCAATTGAGCATAGTTTACTATAAAAAGCTTTGTAACCCTTAATAAAATCAGCATTGCTCAGACATCATCCACTTTGTCCCTCCTGTCCCCATCTCTTTTGTTCTTGGTCTTTTCTTTCGTCTTTGTTTTCCCACCTCCTTGCCCTCAGGTTCAGCTTACATTGTCGCTCTGGCGGTGACAACCAACCATTAAGCAGCCATAATTTCTCTCTCTCTTTTTTAAAAAGATTTCATTTATTTATTTATTTGAGAGAGAAAGTGAGAGCATGAGAGGAGAGAAGGTCACAGGGAGAAGCAGACTCCCTGCGGAGCTGGGAGTCTGATGTGGGACTCGATCCCAGGACTCCAGGATCATGACCTGAGCTGAAGGCTGACGCCCACCTGAGCCACTCAGGTGCCCAACCATAATTTCTCTTATGTTACTAAATTTGTTACATACCTCTGTTTTTTTAAGGTCCTTAAACGGCCTTACACGCATTCACTGAATATACTCAAATATACTGAAAACTCTGTAGTATATTTGTTGTTATCTACCATGAATTTTGAATAGATATGCATTCAGTTTCCAGAACCATTACAATATCTATTTTATGAATGATCCATCTCAGAGAACAAGGCTTTTTTCTGTACAAATGGCAAATATTTGTATAGAGCTCTTCACACTATGCAAGCTGTGAGAGCTGAAAGCAGAGCTCTCATATGAAAACTGGGGAGAAAGAAGGATACTTAAGACAGCTGACAGTCCCCTACCTCATTTCCAAGGTGCAGATAACAGATTTAATGGCCGACAGCATTACAGATTAAGCGTGTTGCCTTCTTTCACTTTTTATTTCTTATTCAACAATTCAACAAGTATTTTCTAACTGCCTGCCATGGGCAGACATTGTGAGCAGAGCCAGCAGCACACTAGTAACCAAAACTAGCCAGAGTCCCCCTGGCTCTCACAGCATCAAAGTCTTGGGAATGATAATGAATATGACAGACTTAGTTTTTATATCTAAGGATCATACAGTCATTTGGTGGATAGAGATGTACTCAGTCATTAAAACTGTTGTAATTAGCAGTTGTGAAAACAATATTGAAGGAGTATAGAGGCATACAGACACATGACAGAGATGTCTCTTCCAGAACGAGCTTCTTTGGGCAAGTGACCTGTGAATTGAGGTCTGAAGGATGATAGCCACTGTTAATTAGAATGGGAAGGTAGTCATCCTTGAAGAGGAAAACGCAGCTTGTATAAAAACACAGGGGGATAAAAGCATAGTGCTTGCTTGAAATTGTAATCAGAAGGTGTGGAGAAGACAAGAATTTGATCCTGCAGCTCCTTATAGAACTTAATTTCATTAAGAAAGCACTGGAGAGTTTTAAGGAGAGGAACTATATGATGTATTTTAATTGCTTTAAATAAGAGATTACTCTGCTCACACTGTGGGGAAAATGGAATGCTGGAAATTTAATAGGAGTAAAGGAGGAAACTGCAGTAAGGGACTTAGGTCATAGATGAGTGAGAAGTGATAGAGTCTTAGAATCAAATGGTAGTAATGGAGACAAAAATCATGAATTCAAAGATATTTAGGGAGTACCTGGGTGGCTCAGTCAGCTAAGCAAGGGGCTATTGGTTTCAGCTCAGGTCATGATCTCAGGGTCCTGGGACTGAGCCCCATGTCGGGCTCTGTGCTCAGAGTGAAGTCTGCTGGAGAGGAGATAGTCTTTCTCCGATTCCCCCTGTCCCCACCTCTACCTCTCTCAGATAGAAAATCTCTAAAAAAAAATTAGGAAAAATAGCTTGAGGTTGCTGATTGATACAGCATGGAAATTCCTGAAGTCTGAAATCATTTGTACTTTTCCATATTCTAGAACAAGAGATTAACCAATGCTCATCTTTCTCTAACCTTTCACTTCTTACCTTCTGAACACTTTTGCATTATTTGGAGAACTAGCTGAAAGAGTTTCATAAAATATGGAGTATGAATAGACCAACTTTCTTCATGGGCTAATCTAACAAAACCAGGATTTATCACTTCAGGAGTGACTTTTCCTACATGCAGGTAGAGGACAATAGATACAGTGGTGGGTCATCAGCTAACCTCTCTCACAAGCCCAGGAGCTCATTCCTGCAGAGAAACATCCTCAGAATAAGCACAGAGTTCAGAATCAACCCCCAGCAAAATGGTAGGTGACCACATGTTGAGGATGTAAAGAGTTACTCATGAATAATTGTCCTTGCCATGACTTACAAAGCTCTACTTTTTCTAATTTCTTTTTTTTTTTTTTTTTTTAGATTTTATTTATTTGACAGAGAGAAACACAGCCAGAGAGGTAACACAAGCAGGGGTAGTGAGAGAGGGAAAAGCAGGCTTCCCACCGAGCAGGGAGCCCGATGTGGGACTTGATCCCGGGTCTCCAGGAGCCGAGGCCGAAGGCAGTCGCTTAACCAACTGAGCCACCCAGGCGCCCCAACTTTTTCTAATTTCTACCTACCTCAGTGAGCTCTGCCCCAGCTCTGCTCAGCCTGCCCTTGTGCTGATTCTGGATTTGGTGCCTATTTAGGACCTTTGTGCCGGCTGCTCCCTCTGCTGAAAACTTTTCTGCCACATGCCCCATTGCTTCTCTCCCTTGCTTTGTTTAAGCTTCTGCTCAATATTTGCTCTTCATGTCTACGTCCCTATGATCTCTAGTGGCTGCTATGACTCAATATTCTCTTAACTTGGTTACTTTTATCCATATCATTAATTAGTATCTGATATTATTTTATATTTCAAAAATGTTACTTGCTTTGTAGTAGACTGAAAAGGCCATATTCCCAAACCCCACAAAATGTGCATTTCTTAATCTCCAGAAACTATTACCTTACATGCACAAAGGTGGATTTGAAATATGATTATATTAAGTAATTTGAGATGACTAGACATCAATGGGTGCCTAATCACAAGGGTCCTTATAATATAGACGCAGGAGAAAACTAGAAGAAAGGATAAGGGAAGCAAGAGCTTGGAGTATCATGAAGAAGAGGTCATAAACTAAGGAAGGCAAGGAGGATCTGGAAGCTTAGAAAGGCAATGAAGTAGATTCTTCTCTAAAGCCTCCAGTGTGGGGCGCCTGGGTGGCTCAGTCTTTAAGCATATACCTTTGGCTCAGGTCATGATCCCAATGTTCTGGGATAGAGCCCCACATTGAGCTCCCCACTCAGCAGGAAGCTTGCTTCTCCCTCTCTCACTCTTCCTGCTTGTGTTCCCTCTCTAGCTGTGTTTCTCTCTGTCAAATAAATAAAATCTTTAAAAAAATAAAAATGAAAAAACAAAGCCTCCAGAAAGCATACAGTTCTATCTTGATGATAGACAACTGACCTCCAAAATTATAAAAGAATAAATGTGGATTTGTGTGTGTGTGTGGTTTTAAGCCACTAAATCTGTGATAACTATTATATATTTTAGAAAACTAACAGTTACTTTCCATGTCCTCCACCGAATTGCAAACTTGAGGATATTAGGGATGTAATCTTGTTTACCACTATATGTTTATGTAGTAGACACTGTCTGTTCAAGGTAGGAAATTAATAACCATTTTCAAAACAACAAATTATACTAGGAATTAATATTTATTAATTAAAATGCACACACATACATGCACACTACACTCTTATACCTGGAAGATACTACACTTCTCTTGGTTAATTAAATATAACCTATACATACATTTCAAAAACAATTGATGAAACCTCTTTTAGTTTTCACAAATGTACAAAGAATGCAAGCAAGGTAAGGAATGTCCACTTAAGTATAATAACCATACCCTAGCGCACTGGATGGACCATGTTAACAAGTGACGAACTTCTGTTCCAACATCTGGTATCTCGTGTTGCAATGCAGTAGAAATGAAGGTCACATGGCTATTATAGCTCAGAGTGAATATTCTTTCCTGACTTAAAAAAGAAAGAGGGTGCCTCAGTGGGTTAAAGCCTCTGCCTTCAGCTCGGGTCATGATCTCAGGGTCCTGGGATCAAGGCCCACATCAGGCTCTCTGTTCAGCAGGGAACCTGCTTCCTCCTCTCTCTGCCTGCCTCTCTGCCTACTTGTGATCCCTCTCTCTGTCAAATAAATAAATAAAATCTTTAAAAAAAAAAAGAAAGAAAGAAACACTCTTCTTGCAACTCAGCTAGCTTTTCAGTGCTAGGTTTTTCAACAATGGCAAAGAATTGACTTTTAGGGAGAAACAATGAATAAACATAACTCAGTCCTGAACAAGAAGACACATTATCTCACTCTTCCTGAATTTAAAGGCTGATTTTGCAGCCCTTCGGGTGAGCAGGATTACCACTGGAGCTGGCCGGGAGCTCTGCACACTGCTGTGGACTGGCCTGGCAGCCCCTACGGTGGTATCTTGGCAACCCTGGATGTTTGATTCAAGCCAGAAGCCTATAATAGTCCCACTTTGGACTTAAGAGTGATATTGTGATGCACAATTTGTTGAAAATTAAAATAAAAAGCCCATAATCAAATGTAATTCATCTGCTTATATCAGTAAGTGGTTTTATCTCACTGGTTACACACTGCAGCTCCCTTTGTGCACTTGTTATATAAAGGGGACAATCTTCAGCTTCTTCCTTCGCCAAACAAATTCCTTACCTACACAGATGATGTGATTTCCTTGTCCTCCAGTGCATTCATATATTAAAATAGAATAGCAAATGTTGGAAATTTACATAGAAGCGATCAGCAGTGTTCATTTTTAGAATAGCTAGGATTCCAAATAGAGATGCTGGGGAGCTGCAATCTGACATTTTTATGTTTGAAAGAAAGGCTATTCATTCAGTGAGTAGAAATGAGAAATCACAGAGCAATCATTTTCTTTAAAAGTCCTGGTCAATATGAAACTCTTATGTGCTTTATTTTACAAAAACACATCAACAATTAAAATCCTTTTGCTTGTGTGTTTAGTTATAATATTTTAAGCAAAGCTGGCGCAGATAGACCTCAGAACATTTATTTCAAACAATGAACATATATTGAGCTACAATATACCTGACAATATTGCCAAGAAACCTGAACCATAGTATGAGTCTTGAACCTGATTTAGCATTTGGCTAAACCAAATTAGTCATAATTCTAGTGCCATTTGTAGATTTAGTTCTATTTATCTCTTTAAAATTAAACATTGGATTTAAGCTTCCATGTAGTAAAAACTTTTCTTTTTTTTTTAATATTTTTTTTTAATTTTTTTTTATTTATTTGACAGAGAGAAACACAGCCAGAGAGGGAACACAAGCCCGATGTGGGGCTCCATTCCGGGTCTCGGGGATCATGACCTGGGCCGAAGGCAGTTGCTTAACCAACTGAGCTATGCAGGCGCTCGTAAAAACTTTTCTAAAATCAACTTAAATATACTTAAGATATCAAGTCATTTTGATTTTGCATTTTTCTATTTTATTTCTCAGAAAGAACGAGTGGTTTCTAAATTAGTTTATTAAACATTTACCTTTTAATACATTAATTTTAAGGCATTTAACATAATTTATTAATTTAAGCATCCAGGTTATAGCCATTCCATGGTATTGCTTATAGGTAACAGTTTTTAAATTATGATTCCAAAAACAAAAGGAAGAAAAAGAAAGAAATAGAAAAAATACTGTTCAGTTGTTTGCTAAAAAATTAACATAGACTGGCCATATAATTCAGTGAAATCTACTTCTAGGGATATACCTAAGAGAGCTGAGAACATAAGTCCACACAGAAAAAAAAAATTTAAATATCCATATATATCTATATATATTCCAACATTCATAGCAGCATTATTCACAAGAGCCCCAAAGTGGGAAGAACACAAATGTCTTTCAACTGAAGAATGGGAAAACAAAAGGTGGCATATCCATACAATAGGATATTATTTAGCTATAAAAAGTAATGAACTGCTAATGCTTTTTAGAACATAAATGAACCTTGGAAAACTTCTGCTTGTTGAAAGAAGCCAGATAAAAAGACCACATATTATATGATTCTATTTGCAAAATGTTCAGAATAAGCAAATCTATAGAGACACAGAGTAATTTACTGGTAGTCAAGGGATGGTAAAAAATGGAATTCATACTGAGTGCTAATATATACAAGATTCTTTTTGGATAGGTGAAAATACTCTCTAATTACATATGATCATTTTGCACAATTTTGCAAATATAGTAAAAACCACTGAATTTTACACTTTGAAGGCTGAATCTCATGTGAATTCTATTTAAATTTAAGATAAAGGAAAATGAGAAATATCTGGCTTATTGAATCTTAAAAGAATCAATTTATTATTTTACATTAAATTACATTTTTAATTGAATAAGAGAAAAAGAGAATTTAAGCTCCACATTATCTATTAACACAAAGAAGATAAAGTCAATGGAATGCAACACTGATCAAGTTTTTATTTTCCTTTAGAGATTCCATATTACACTATTAGAAAGAGAAAATTTGGGGCACCTGGGTGGCTCAGTTGGTTGGGCGACTGCCTTCGGCTCAGGTCATGATCCCGGAGACCCGGGATCGAGTCCTGCATCGGGCTCCCTGCTAGGCGGGAAGCCTGCTTCTCCCTCTCTCACTCTTCCTGCTTGTGTTCTCTCTCTGGCTGTGTTTCTCTCTGTCAGATAAATAAAATCTTTAAAAAAAAAAAAAGAAAGAAAGAAAGAGAAAATTTTAGAACCAGATAAAATTTGTTTGGAATTATGGAATTAGGGTTTGACACCTGGACAAGTTCTCTAACACTACTATTTTTCAATTTCCTCACCTGTAAAATTGGAATCTATATTACTTTCACAGTTACTTTTAAATATGGGAACAATACATTTAATGATCTTAACATAAGGTGCAATACAGTTAGTTGTTTTGATCGTTATTATTGTTACTTATCGTTTTAGTTTTATTAATGTTTTAATGAATGGTAGATTCCTTGGTAGATTAAAATTCTATTATTTGATTATAATCACTTACACTGGCTTATTTATAACACAATTGCTTGATACTTATAGTTGAGGAAGAATATACCATCTTTCCAATTTCATTCTGAAACAAAAAAGAGTAAAATGAGAAGGAATAAAAAGTGTTGTACTTCATATTTTAATAGAGATACTTGATATGAGTGAAAAAAAGTGGTCTGGTGCTCAAGAGATTCTCTTGAAATACCCTATTAAAATCTCATAATGCTGTGTCACAGTTTTATCCAAGAGTTTGCAGAAGTACAAAATTATGATAGAATGTGGTTCCCCACATTAGGATTGGGCATAATGCTTATCAAAATGTCAATATCTACATTGTAGCTTCAATTTGTTTTGACAAGGGATATGTTTTCTCAAATATCAGTTAATATTTTCCCCCAAATAGATTAGTCAAGAGAGAACTTAGATTGCAGCAATGACTCCTTCTACTTGACTAGAACATATTTGCACTGAGATTCCATGCAAACTATCACTGGTATTCTGTAGACTTCCATATGAAGATATGAGGTAGTCTGGGCATTCACATAGTATCTCAACAAGATTGTAGGAACTAAAAGTTTCCTATAGAGACTGTAGACAGTTGATGAATGTACAAAATCGTATGTAAAATGTGGGCCTTTACATTTTTTAGAGGTACAGTTTGTATTTTTAATCAGGTTATTAAGAAAATGACACAGGGGCGTCTGGGTGGCTCAGTTGGTTAATTGACTGCCTTCGCCTTAGGTCATGATCCTGGAGACCTGGGATCGAGTCCCACATCGGGCTCCCTGTTCGGCAGGAAGCCTGCTTCTCCCTCTCTCACTCCCCCTGCTTGTGTTCCCTCTCTGGCTGTGTTTCTCTATGTCAAATAAATAAAATCTTTAAAAACAAAACAAAACAAAACAAAAACCAAAAAACTGACACAGTTTAATACCCATGTTAATGGATGGGTATTAAATAGACTTCCTAAGTCTACAACATGTATTTACGACTGTGTTTACCTCTATATCAGAAGCTCACAGCAAATGTTTGACAAAAAATTAAGAATAGATTGAAAATTTTCCTGGGGCATCCGAGTGGCTCAGTAGGTTAAGTTTTTGCCTTCAGCTCAGGTCATGATCTCTGGGTCCTGGAATACAGCCCCAGACTATGCTGAGCAGGGAGCCTGTTTCTCCCTCTCCTTCTGCCCCTTCTCCCCAGCTTGTGTTCCATCTCTTTCTGTCTTTCTTAGGTAAATAAAATCTTGAAAAGAAAATAAAAAAGATAAAAGAAAAGAAAAGAAAAAAGAAAATTTTCCATATGTAAGCTGCATTTTAATTTTTAAGACAAATTAGATTCCATAATTATTCAGATTTAATCAAAATCTGTAAAGTATATTAATATTGGTCCTTAAATTGTCCTTTTGGCAACTCAGTTCTATTCATAAGTAATACCAGTTTATTTGATACGTAAACTACTATATTCATAATAAATGCACCCATAACATTAAACTAAATATTTATAACTTTTTATAAAGTTAAGGCTTTTCAAATTTGTACTTTGTTAAATGCAATCTAATGTACATTCCCAGAGGCTTCGCTTTAAATGAAACTAAAGTTTCATTTCATAAAGTTAAGCTTATTAACATCATTTTTATTTCAAATTAAGCTACACAGACTTCATTAATTGAAGGATTAACTCATTGCAACTCTGGCAGTACCTCTGTCTAACGAGAAAACACTGTGTAATCCAGAACTGATTAAGTCTGAAGATCTGGAGAATCCCATTCTAATAAAGGCACCTCAGTCTAACTTCCCTCCAAGATGTTGCACTGTTAATGATACCGTGGAAGGAGAGGAAACCCAAAATATTATACCAAGAGCAGTAGATACCCCCACATGGGTGCCAAGTGCAAATGCAAGCTTCTCTGTGTTGCAGGAGTACCTGCCTCCAACAGACATCAGAGGCAAGTCAGATCAAAGATAAAATGACACTCTGAAGCATGTTTGACACATAAAGCTGGATGAATGTCTACAAGAGAAGAGCTGGAACGACATCAACAAGAGGTCCAAATAAAGCATATGAACAAACGTCCTGAAAAACAGTTTGGCATCATGCACAAACAAACACACCTTTGTGGCAACTATGGGATCCATGTAAGAGATTATGAAACTGTAGGGGCACCCCAAAATGTGGAGGGCCATTTTGAGAAGATAGATCTGAACTCTGGTAGGCTGATTCACCCACTGAAGTCCCAGCGATAGATGCAGAACCAACTCCATAACCCAGAGAACTTCACTGGAGCCCTGTTTGCATTTGATTCTGTCATCATCAGCACTGCACAAAAGGGACCCAGGGAACTCATACCTACTGGTGGGCGGGGATGGAGATACAGACCTTGGTTATGGGCCCTAAACCCTGCCGTGCTTATGAACTGGCTCCAGCCCCACTTGGCCGCAGTGTGGGTGTTCCTGGAGCACGCTGACTTGGACAATCGCCCATGGATAGGAGAGCCTTTTGGAAGTCCAGGGTTCGAATGAAGAAGTTTTACCAGACTGTTGGACAAAAAAAAACAAAAACAAAAAAAAATCAAGATTATATACATTGGAGAGGGTAAGAGAAACAGTTTGACTTTACCTGCATTATCGTAATCCCCAGGTTGCATGGCTCCATGCCAGGGAGCCCTTCTCAGCCGGTGACTTCTCCTGCAGGGGAAAGTGAGAGTATGGATGAGTTCACCTCATCCATAAGACTGATTCATGAGCACAGCAGTCAAGACTCAGAGTAGATCATATCAAAGAAAAGTGGATTCTACTAACTGCATCAAGGACACCCCCCCACACGAGGGGTCTGTCCACAATCCACTGCAGATCCCCCCAGATAGCTCACAGGCACCCCCAGGACTCCACGCACCTAACTTACTTCCCCTACCCCCACGCTATGAGCAATTTTCTGTGCATGCTCGCAATAGTGGCAAGAACAAGATTTTGCAGACGGCTAGTGAGCATATGCAGAAAGCTGGCCCGAGTCTGTGGGCCTGGAGGAGAATGCCATTGTGAAAGTAAAAGAGGTTGTCAGCCCACGGCCTGGTTGTGCTTAAAATAGACAGTTATAGCTATAAGATGTTTTATGCAAGCCTCATAAAAACTGCAAAGCAAACCTTTAAAGTGGATACACAAAAGATAAAGAGAAGGGAATCAAAGCTGCTTCTTCAGCCAGATTTGTTTATCAGAAATGATTGTATGTACTTTCATGCTCTAAGACATGCTTTATAAGCCAGTTATTTCTGGTTTCCACTTCTTCTTTGATTGATCTGTTCACTTATACATAACTGGTTCTTGATCTCTGTTATTGAATTCATTATTAATAATTGCTGTTCTCTTTTGAAAAAATTAATAGTTGCTGTTAAAATTATGTTTGGAATTTACTATTTATAATTTCTATCAAAATTGGCCCTTTAGAGACAATTATATTAATATAAGCATAAAGTGACATATTTATAAAAGTGTTGTTTGATACTATAAAACACTAGCAAATGAAGTCATGAGTTCACAGAACTCATCATAAATTATAAAAAAAAAGTCAATATATCTCAGAAACCATAGAGTACATCTCCTGGGTACACTATGAAACCCTTAGCTTTAGGTACTCACTAACAAAAATGTATTGGTGTCATTCATTTCTTGGAGATTATTGCTCAGAATCTGCAGTCCAAGGATATTCCCCCTTCATTCACTGATTTACTCACTCAACACACTAATTGATCATTTACTCCAAATCAGGCACTATGCTTACGAAAGATAAACATTTGATTAAGACTTGTACTCTATACTTGTGAAGTTTAAAAATTTTCTAAGATGACAGAGAAGTGAACATATGGCTTTATAAAACACTGTTTAAATGCTCTTATGGAAGGGATCTCAGGATGAATGGCTCACCAGGAAGTATATAAATTGTAAGATACCATGTACTGTCATAGACATCGATTGTCATGGAGAGACGCCTGTGGCTGTTTGTTGAGTGGAAAAATATCAGTTGGAAAATAGCAGTAGAAAGGAGAGGAATGTATGGGGAAGATTGTTTAATGGCTACAGAGTTTCAGCTTGTAACTTTCTGGTGAATGTTTTCAGATGGAAACATTCTGCAGATGGATGGTGGTGTTGGTTATACAAGGATATGAATCAACCTGATGCCCTGAAACTATACACGTAAAAGTGATTAAAATGGTAAATTTGATGTTACATATATTTTACTAAAATAAAAAATGACAAATAATAGTTTTTTTTTTTTTTAAGATTTTATTTATTTATTTGACAGAGACACACAGAGAGAGAGAGGGAACCAACACAAGCAGGGGGAGTGAGAGAGGGAGAAGCAGACTTCCTGCTGAGCAGGCAGCCAGATGCGGGCTTGATCCTGGGTCTCCAGGATCATGACCTGAGACAAAGGCAGATGCCTAAACAATTGAGCCACCCAGGTGCCCAATAGTTTGTTTGTTTGTTTGTTTTGAAAGAGAAGCGGAGGTAGATATACTTGTTCTCTAATATTGTAAGAACTTCCCTATAAAGTTTCACACTTTTGATAATCTAAGAATTGGAAGAACCAGGCAAGGAGCTAGGCACCAAGGACCTAACAGGTATCAGAAAATAGTCAAATTAGCTAGTCATTCTCACAAAATTATAAACTCTGAAAACTAAATGAAATGTTTTCATTATATATTTAAAGTTACCGCATCCTCATGTGTAAAACTACCTTCCTTACCAAGGAATATTTTTCAGTGATAGATCACTAAGTTCCTCGGGAGATGAAAGTTTCTTCCAGCTCAGATAACTGGGAGACATAACATGATCACAACCTAGGAAACAGCAGTTATAAAACTTGTAAAATTTAATATTAACAGTTTTAACTCAAATGTTAGAAAATATGAAGCTAGATATTGTAGAGAGCATATGTGAAGCGAAATGTCAAGTAATAACACTGAAATTGTTACTTCTGTTGTCAATCACCAATAGAATTTCGACCTGTTTTCTCCTATTAAGCATACTCTGCATCACTTAAATAGGGAAACGTCCATAGCCATCCACCCTACATAAGTAGTTCTTTTGTAATGGAAGTTATTAACAATTGAAAAATAAATTATTGCAATATGGTTTTATCATTTAACTTTTTTTTTTTTTAAGATTTTATTTATTTGACAGAGGGAAACACAGCCAGAGAGGGAACACAAGCAGGGGGAGTGAGAGAGGGAGAAGCAGGCTTCCCACCGAGCAGGGAGCCCGATGTGGGATTTGATCCCCAGTCTCCGGGATCATGACCTGACCCGAAGGCAGTCGCTTAACCAACTGAGCCACCCAGGCGCCCCAACTTTGGTTAATTTTTATTCTGACCAAGTCAGTTTTCATATTTTGGTAGATATCTTTGGCATTCTTAGTTTGGAGGCCCATAAACTACCTCATAGGAAAATATTAAAATTTCAACATCTTTTAAACATTTCTTTTAAAAATAAATTTAAAAGATCATGGTGATTTTTGAGATTCATTGATTACAAATAATTTGTTCAATCTCTGGTTGGCTGTGATTTCTTGGTAATTAGTGTATATCTTTGGAAAAATTCAATCCTGGGGTAGAAAGAGAGAACCCAAGAAAGAAGAAACTTGGAAGTGGAGTCCCCTCCCCTTGGTTGGAGTTCAGAACTAACTGGAGACAGTTAGTTGCAGTCACCGTATGGTTCCCATGGTCAAAGTTTGTCAGTAGGAAAGCAGAAAGCAACCCTGCAGGAAATATTGTTCGCCCAAAGGGAGGTGATCATTAGACCAGCCAGAAGCCTGCTGCCAGGGGGCATTGCATTCTAGGTATGTGACTGGGGCAAAGAACCAGCAAATGTTTCCATACTTGCATCACTGACCATCCTGTGTCCAGAACCAAGAGAAGCCCCTCATACAACATCTAACATCTCTGAAGACCCTCTCCTGAGAAAGCTTAACATTGTACTCATTGTAAAAGAGAAATGCTTTACAGAATTCTGTCATTGTTACAGAGCAGGTATAAAGAGTAAATTTGGAGCAGAGAGGCAATACACTGGTAACTATCATAATTATTTTTCCTTTTTGTATTTTGGAAGCAATCTTATTTTTCATCACATCTTGGGTAATTTTGTAGGAAATTTAAAGGCTCTAGGTCTAGGATTAGTAATGACTATTAGGGAGGAGTGCCTGGATGGCTCATTTGGTTCAGTGTTGGACTCTTAATTTCAGCTTAGGTCATGATCTCAAGGTCCTAAGACTGAGCCCTACACAGGGCTCCTTGCACGGAGGGGAGTCTGGTTGAGATTCTCTTTCCCACCACTCTGTCCCTCCATGACAACTCTCTCTATCTCTCTCTCTCTTTCTCTCAAATAAATAAGGGATGCTTGGGTGGCTCAGCTGGTTAAACATCCAACTCTTAATTTTGTTTTAGGTCATGATCTCAGGCTCCTGAGATTGAGCCTTGTGTCTAAGCTCTGTGCTCAGTAGGGAATCTGCTTGAGATTTTCTCTCTCCCTTTCCCTCTGCCCCTACTCTCCCAACCCTGTTCTTTCTCTCCAAAATAAATAAATAAATAAATATTAAAATAAATAAATAAACAAACAAATAAATAAACCTTAAAAAAATAACAATTACTATTGGGTAAAATGGTTCTGACTCTGTTTCTGTCCAAAATGGAGTTTGAATTTCAAGCAGACAGTTCTCAACTGCCTTTTTCCTTCTTTAGTCTTATTAATTTTTAGCTTTTCCATATTCTGATATAAAAGAAAAATAACTATACAAAAAACAAAGAGCTCTTCCCACAAAGCTGGGTCTCTTCAATTCAGTTGATCTCTTTTTTTCTCATTCATTCATGAATCATGATGTTTACTATGTGGTTCTGTTGGGCCTTGCACTGAGCCTGGTAATGGGGAAGAATGATGGGCAAAATAGATATGACCTGGACTGTAAATGAGTTTATTGTTGTGACAAAAACCTTTCTCCTGAACTTTGAGGAGAGAAGATTCTTTCTTTAGTTTTCTTGTTTGCTGTACCCTGCTGTAGGTCAGGGTAGTACTAGAAATAAGTATTTAAAAATGTTAATCTTTTGTTTCTTTGTGAGGAGATGAGGGAAATAGAGAAAAGTAGAAGAAGGATGGTGATTACAAAAAGAGAGGGTCTTCTGGGTGCCTCCTTCAGTTAAGCATCCAATTCTTGGTTTCAGCTCAGGTTGAGATCCCAGGGTCGTGAGATTGAACCCAGTGATGGGCTCTGCACTCAGTGAGGAGTCTGCTTGAGTTCCACTCTCCCTCTGCCTCTCCCTGTTGTGCACTCTCTCTTTCTTTCTCTTTCAAATAAATAAATCTTTACCAAAAAAGAGAGAGAGAGAGAATTCTAATGTGCTGTTTTTAAGACTGATGAAGACCAAGAAACAGATTTAATAATTGTCAAGGAGAAGTTGAAATTATTTTGAGAGAAATTAACTAATTTTAGGAAATATTATTCTATGTTTCTGTATTTTCTTCTGAAAGTTTCAAAACATTTTTTGATTTTGTCAACTGTCAAGATTAATCTAAAGGGATATGCAGCTAGCTCAGGTTCACTCAGGTCTATTCCAAACCAGTGTTAAGGAGGGAGTAGACAGTCAGAATCACACAAATAAAGATATAAGCAGAAATATGATCAGTATGATGAAGTCTATGTGATATAATGGGAGTAAACTGTATGCCTGGACCCAGTTTGGATGATGAGAGAAATATTTTCTGAGAGTTTTCTTTAAACTGCAATGAGTTTGGGAGTAAGTTAGGCAAAGCCATGTTTGGGTCAGCTGGTGATGCAGTCAGGTAGAGAATTCCAAGCATAAGAAATAGCTAGTTGGAGGTAAAAATATTTTCTGGATAGAAATCTTAACTTGTAGATTTCTTTTCATCATTAATTTGCATTCTTCCATCATAAAAGCACAATCTCCACAAAGGATAATCACACAATTACTATACAGTTAGTGTAATAAGGCAGAGTTTCTCAGCTGTACAGCCTTACTATTTTCATCTTAATCCTCCTTTACATATGCAAGTTAGTCTCCTTAAAGTATATGTGTGATTTAAGTCTGAAAATTTAAAAGCTGAATTTCTCCCATAGCCAAATAGATTTAAAATGCAATAATAGTCTGTTTCCCTCACACTATACATATATTATTTCTAATTCTTTAACCATATTCTGTTTTCTATATTACATGCCAAATGAAGACTCCATTAGAGAAGTTCCAATTTTTATTTTTGAAATGAAAAATTATTTTTTACAAGTTACTCTGTATTCCATTAACCTATTTATTTTGTTCAGAAAATTATTATGAGACAAATATATTCAGCATACTAATTTTTTTGTCACTTGTCTCTTGACCCTAGAACATAAGATCCACTAAAGCAGGTACTCTCCAATCTAGTTGACCATTGACACTCATTGCTGAAGTCCTGGTTCAATAAACATCTGTTAACATAAAGAATAAGTTTATCAATGAGAGCTATGTTGGCACATATGAATGCTGCATGAAAGGTCTATGCTTTATTTTCATCCTGGTTATAAGAGAGGTAATAATTTCATATGTATGAACAAATAGAATTTGGGGGGCCCTCATGCAAACATATAAATATATAATTATATTTCAAAATCTTATCTTTGCATTTAAAATCCTGTTTCACTCTTTAAAGTGTTACATGCAAACATTTAAAAAGACAGAAGCAGAAGAGGATAAAAGTTGTAAAAGACACTAGGGTGAAAATGCCAATCATATGATTATGAAAATAAAATACAGCAGATGTCTCTTTCCAGTTGAAGGTAGAAAATAAAACCTGTTAAATGAAGTGGCTGATATATTCATTTGTCCATTCCAATCTATTTCTTCAGAGATGCAGAGAACACTTTAACCTGATGTCACAAGGAAGTCATTATACTGAAATTCAAGTTCAAAATTCAAAAATGAATAATTTCAGGTGTTGATAGAAAATGACTTTTATTGAGGTGACATGTTCTATTTATTTTTATGGTTTAAAAATGGCATGAACTCAAATATAAAGCAAATTCCATGAAACAATTATGGGAGAATTTTACTAGAAATAGTGGGAAATGTAAAATCCCGTGAAGCTCTTAAAGCAAACACCAGTTATTACACCTAGTTGGGTAATAACCTTGAATATCACTTAAATTGAAAATGTTTATATGCATTCTTTTGTATTTGTCTATACAATTGTGAGGTCACATAATATGTCAAATATTTGAGCAATATCTTATTTTGCCCTCATCTAATCAAGAATGTAAATATATGGGAGTTCTTACCTTAATAAAGATAAATGGAAAAGATTACTGAATTCAAAGGGTTTCTGGATTTTTTATGTTTATCATTCTGGAAATACCTTATATTTTTTGTTTCCATTTTTCCTTCATTTGAGAATTTCCCAGAAAATAAATTGATAAGATAAATTTATGTCTTAGAAAGTACAACCTAAATGCAGTTTTATTTATTCATATATTATTTTAAAAATGCAGATAAATTCTTGATATTTTACAAAACCTTCCAAATACTAACCAAAAGTAAAGTATCAATATTTCCCATTTTAATCAGCCCAAGTACCCATCAAATGATGAACGGATAAAGAAGATGTGCTATCGCTAACTAACTAGAATGTCAACAAAAACTTAAAAACAAAAAAGATATGGTACATATATATAGTGGAATATTACTTAGCCATCAAAAGAATGAAATCTTGCCATTTGCAACACATGGATGGAGCTTGAGAGTATAATGCTAAGTGGAATAAGTCAGAGAAAGACAAATACCATATGATTTCACTCCTATGTGGAACTTATGAAACAAACAAACAATAAAAAACAAGCAAAGAGAAAAAAAGAGAGAGACACACACACACACAAAGGAAAAGACACTTAATTAGAGACAACAAACAGGTGGTTACAGGAGGGGTGGGAGATGGGAGGATGGGGGAAAGAGGTGATGGGAATTAAAGAATGCATGTGTGGTAGTGTATGAATTGTTGAATCACTATACCGTACATTTGAAACTAATATAACACTGTATGTTAACTAACTGGAATTAAAATAAAAACTTAAAAAAAGTTTCTCACTTTAGTTCATAATTAAGCCTAAACAAAAATTGAAATCAAAGTTACCAAAATACCACATAATTTTACTATGTTTAATAAGTAATCAGTTTAATTCCTATTTTTAGGAAAAAATGATTAAATTTTCAAATGTATTTCATATGAATGATTTGTGAAAAAAATAATTTCTGTAACAATGAATACTAAAAAGGTATAGTACTTACTTTGTCTTACTATCTTACTGCTGACAAACTTTGAATTAAGGGTAAAATTTATGACAAAAATCAAATAAACTATTATATTTAGTAATATTTGAAAACATCCCTGGAATGTTACCTTGGAATTCTATCCTACTTATGGACCACACTATTACAATTTAATGCATGAATATACAAGTATTTAAATCATGTATATGACTTCTCTATAAATACATATTTGACCATTGTTTCATATGTAGTTCCTTCCTCTTTGTATCCTCTCTAATGGGAGATCAAATTTATAAAAACAATGTTATCTGAACTAAATGTATTCCTTAAGATGGATATCTGTACTCTGACTCATCAGCTAAATACATGTATGTAAATATCACATAAATTACGTATTATGTGTAAATTACAAATATATTGCATATAAGTGAATATATGATTGTCATTGAAAAGCATTAACTAGTGGTCATACATTCTACTCCCAAATAAAGTAACGATCTGTATCATGCATTTGGTTAAGTAGTGAGGCTTCCTTCTGTCAGTTATTTACTTGTTTAAGTCTGGACCAGGATTAACGTTCACGAAGCAAAATGGAAAAGGATGTAAGTGCACCCAAACATATTTATACATTTTTATCCTCATTATCAACTCCTTGGATTACAGTATTTTCACAAGGAAAATGTGAGCAAAAGTGTCAATAAAATTGCTTAAGTCTGACTATTGTGTTAACTATAGATAGTTCTAGAACTCACAGTTTTGTAAATGTACTATTTAGTCACCTAGTGGAGAAACTAAAAATACCATCTAAGGCAGTGATTTTCATCAGGGGCCATTATGGCATGCAGGGGACATTTGGCAATATCTGGAGACAATTTTGGTCCCAACTGGGGATACTATTGGTATCCTACTGGGTAGAGGCAAGAATACTGTTAAACATTTCACACAGGCTACTCATCACAACAAGTAACTTTCTGGTTCAGGATATCAATAACACCACGATTGAGAAACCTTGATAAAATGTCTTGATTTAATTTAACATGTCATTTTAAATGAACTAAATGCCTTTAGTTCAAGACATTCAGATCGGCTTCAAAATTAAGAATTTTATAGAGAAACACTATTTGTTTTTATACTTGGCAAAACTCACACTCAGAATGAAGACATTTTTTGATGTCATCAAATTGGTAAATTAAAATGGTGACTTCTGGTAAAATATTTGAGTAACTCTTTTCCTGAAATAGTTCGTAAGGGATAGCAAAGAAGAGAACCGAAAAGAACACGTTTTCTATGCTCTCTGAGAAAGCATAGCTGAAGAGAAATAAATTTCCATAATGCCATCATTGTATTGGGCAATAGCATCTCAACAACTTGGAGTGTCTGAGGCATACAGTACAGAATGAACCAAATTGAAGTAAGATATCAGGTTAATAGAAAATGCCTTCCCAGAGGCCAGAAGAGAGTTACTGGATATATCTTGTACAAAATCAAGGAAATCATAACAATATTTCCTATTGTAGGTTAAGACTAGAGAGTCAGAGCCAGAAGGTGCATATTCAGTGTTCTTGTCTATCCATCATCCAACCCAACCACCTTCCTATGTAATTTCCTGTACCGTAGAGATTAAAAAGCAGGGAACTCTATCCCATGAATTCACAGTAGCTGAATTCCTCACACACCTATGTGTGATTTAGATTTCTATCAGCAGATGTATTCATATGAGATCTGAATTGAAAACGGATTTAAAATAAGGAAGAGAGAAGAAAGATCAGAGAAAAACAGAGACAGACAGATATAGATAAAGAAGAGAACCAACAGTTCTGGTAGTTACTTCTTGATTATAGATTGCAAAGCACGGTTAATGTGATCAAAATTGTGGTTACCAGTTAGTGTGACAGTTTTCTCATCTCAATTTTATTATGTTGGCCAAGTGAAGTGTATGAAGACTAATGTATTATGTACATTAATGTACTACGAATGTTCTAATGTGTTATGGTGTTATTTAAAATAGACAAAATATGGAAACAGCCTAAATGTTCCACAAGGTTGGGTCCCTTAGATAATGTACATCAGTAGAATTTCTTTAAATTCACTTATTAAAATAATGCAGATCTGTGTTCATCGTCAGATGTAATGCTGACAATATTCAGGCTTTCATTTTCTTAACAAATATTTATTGAACACCTACTATATACTTGGTAGTGTAAAAAATACTAATGATGACAAAATAGGAACATTTATCAATTAAATAAATTAATATTTTCAAATACATGACATATCTTTAAATGAAAAATGTTATGAAAAAATATGAATGACAATATTCCATCGTTAAGAAGTATGTGTATTGCATATTCATAAAAAGACCAAAATACCTAAGAGGTCATTCAGCAAATGTAAACAATGAACATTTCTGGACTATATGGATAAAAGCTAACTTACTTCATTATATATTGCCTGATTTGTATAGCAAAGGAAATAAATTATTCCCATTTTTAAAGTGTAATAATTTAGATATTTGTGATATATTTACAAAATTCCTTTATCTATAATACACTATTTTTTCTCCATTTTGACTTGATTATATATATGCATATATAGATGTATATATACATGTATATGTATTTACATACATATGTATGTGTATGTATATGTTTCCTTATATGTGTGTTATATCTCATGTATTTAAAACTGATAAAATTAATATAGTATTCCTTCTTAAGTTGTAATGGAAATGAATCAGCCAAGTACAATTCTAGACATGTAAAAATGCCATTACTCATCTTTTACAAATGGCATGATTTATTGAAAATTTTTAATGTGCAAGACACAGTACTAAGTACTTTACATGAAATCCCTTAATCAGTCCTCCCCACAGCCTGATACACTTGATTAGAAACTTACTGTCCCTTTATAAATAAGGAAATTATTGCCCAGAGTAGCTAAGTACTATACACACTGTATGTGGCCAGTACACGATAGACCATAGATTTTAAGAGTTTTCCAGAGTCCATGTTTTAAACATTACACCTTTTTATTTAACTATTACTTTATTTAAGTTCAAAATTATCTTCCAAAAATGGTCCTTTCATCCTACAAAAAACTTAAGCATACTAAGTACCTTATAGCATTTTCAATGCTGATTATCTTATTATGATCTCAATTTCAGGCTTTGTGATTGGTGTAACAAGCCCAACAGTTGGCTTTTCTTTTCTTTTGTTTTTCTAAGATTTAAAAAAAAGAAAAATTGTTTAAGTAATCCCTGCACCCAATGTGGGGCTCGAACTCAAAACCCTAAAATCAAGAGTTGTATGCTCCACCCATTTAGGCAGCTAGATGCCTGTCTTGTCATTTTGCGATGAAAGTGCCTAACTTATGTTTTGATTTCCAGAGGGTGCCTGGGTGGCTCAGTCATAGAACATCTGCCTTCAGCTCAGGTCATGATCCGGGCGGGAGTCCTGGGATGGAGCCCTGCATTGGCAGGAGGCCCGCTTCTCTCTGTAACACTCCCTCTGCTTGGGTTCCCCCTCTAGCTTTGTTTCTCTCTGTCAAATAAATAAATAAATCTTAAAAAAAAAGTTTTGATTGTAAGGCATTCACTTCAAGGAAACATCCACTTCAAAGATGGCTATCTTGAATAAATCAAACATGTGACTAAATAAAGAGGCAGGCAACCCTGCATCTCCTTTGTTTTAGAGATCATAGTTGCTTTCAGTAACTGACCATCTGGACTGCTTCCTTTCTCTCTTTCCACATTCAAATTCCCAATCTTATATTCTAAATTCACCAATAAAGAGTGAACCCTTAGAAACCCTAGGCCCCACCCTCGACCCCAACAAAGGCAGAATCCCATGCACTCTCTTTCTCCACGTAACCTGGCTGTGTGGCTCCAGGTATGCCATGTAATTTCCGGGACTTACTTATAAGTAATAAAACTTTCTTTTTTCCTCCAGAGCTGCTGGTTATTGCTGAGATCTTGCAGTGAAAGTAAGCAGCACAGGGGCTAGTCAAGACACAACACTGGTTACCGATAGGCTGAGACAGGCACAAAACAGATAGGCTATGTGAATTTAGTCTTCTTACAGCATGGTGAAGAGGCATAAACTTACTGTGTACATCTTCACATGTGTCAAGTTTAATGACTGAATTTAGCGGGCTCAATTTATGATAACCCCATGATTGGTAGTGAAATTCTGCTGCTTGCTATTCATAGAACTATGCAAACATATGTTTTGTCTATCATCATTTCCTTCTGCCATAAAAGAAATCTTGTTTTAGAACCTCTATCTTTCCACTTTGGAGGTGAAAATGTAGAAATAAATAAAGGAGCATATCACAATCACCTCAGAAGATTACTATGTAATCTTATAGCAGTATCTTGCTGTCCTTCAAAAGAATTCTTGCTAAGAATGATAAGCTGCATGAATCTGAGGAAGAAATTAACATACTTTCTGAATTTCTGCAGTATGGATTTGTCTGTCCTTGCTCTATCACAGCTAAGCAGGCGTCTTCTTCTGTCTTTACAGTTCTTATGAAGTCATATCCTTTGAAAGAAAGTTAATGATTGAAAGTTACATTCCTATTAGCCAAGAGATTGATGTCAGATAATTGCATTGTGAAAGAAAGCAGCTACAAATAAGAGCCTTTCTATTTTCACCAGCTTAGCATTCTTTCTTAATAAAGCACCAGAGTGTTACTTCTCAAATGTTATTGTTCACACTTTGTTTTATAACCAAAGCACCATATAAGAAAAGAGAAAAGGTGGCAGTTATATATGAAGAATGCTAGTATTAAATGTGATGTGGTTTATAGTTTTCCTAAATTTGCAATAATGCTAAATATATTAATACAGATCTAAGGCCAGTGCAAGCAGACGAACCTCAAGCATAATATGTGGATAATAAATAATGAATCCCGCAACCAAACAGAATATATTTATTAATATAATTAATGAAATAAGGAATTCTCTGATATATAGGACTGTGCAACTCAAATAATTTAAATATTAACATGTTAAACTACATATTGTACTAGTACTTAGAATTCAAAATTGAAAATATGAAACCTCTGCCCTCAAAGTGAAACGTGCCATCAGACGGATGAGATAGAATCTGTGCAATGGAGTATAATCCTGTGTGCAAATACTTTATGCAAACTCAGAGTAAAAGAATATGAGATGAGGGGCTATATGAACTAAAATTTATGGATTGATAGGATTTTGTCAAAGTAGGAAAGACAAAAAAAATAATTTCAGGCAGAGGAAATGGCATAAAAGAAGTAGAAGCGGTGAAACTACATGGGGTATTCACATAATGGGTTGCAATCCAATGCAGCTAACATGGAGGGGCAATGACATAAGAAGTGAGAGATCAAACTAAAAGATGGAATAAAGATACCTTGTACAATTAAATTACCATCTCTATTTTGGAAAAAATAACTCTTGTGGTAATTACGGGTGGGTTGGAAGATGGGAACAAAGACCAAGGATCACTTTTGAGTCTATTACAGTAGTTAAGTGAGAGATGAAGACAGAAATTGAATAAGTAGGTTGGAGACAGAAATTGAATAAGTAGGGCCAGAAGAAGACCTAGAGAAGTATAGAGGTAAAATCAATATCAAGGTATTCAGCTTCATGGGAAAATTTAAGAAGGAGCAGGAAACTTTAACTTTAAAAGCCTGTGATTCTTTGAGAACTTTCATTCATTTCATTTCACAACATCTCTATAAGATAGTCAGCACCATGCCTGACTGGTCAATGAAACAACATAAGCTCTGACATCAGGTAGTTGGTCTAGTTCAAATAAGATCAAATCTAAAAACACTAGCTATCCTGATTACTATTCTCATATATTTTTCAGAGAAGACTTTAGTTTAGATACAAGCACGAAAGATTCTAGGACATACTAATTCTCCATTTGAAAATATATCTATATTTATATATCTAGGTGTTTACCTATGTACACATTGACATCTATAAATCTATACAGGCATATGTCATTTTATTATGCTTTATTGTGTTTCACAATATCGTGGCTGTTTTGTTTTGTTTTGTTTTGTTTTACAAATTGGAGTTTTATGGCAACCTTACATTAAGCAAGTCTATCAACACCATTTTTCCAATAGCATCTGCTCATTTTGTGTCTCTGTCACATTTTGGTAAATCTTACAGTATTTTAAGCTTTTTCATTATTATTATATAAGTTATAGTGATCTGTGATCAGTCATTATTACTATAAGCTCAGATGATAATTAACATTTTTTAGCATAAAGTATTTTTTCATTAAGGTAGATGCATTGTATTTTTAGACATAATTCTACTGCACATTTAATAGACTACCATATAGTGAAAACATAACTGGTAAATTCACTGGGAAACCAAACATTCATTTGACTCACTTTATTGTGATATTTACTTTATTGCAGTGGTCTGCAATTAAATTCACAACATCTCTGATGTAGGCATGCATCTATCTACATCAACATCTCTGTCTGTATCTATAATATATGTCCATCATCTTTCTTTGATATAATTTTTAAGAGTAGGAGAAATTATGGTCTTAAATTTTGAAAAGAATTTCTTCAAAGTAACAGTTTTATTTCTTTTTTAAATACAATACATCCACAGTGGGACTTCTGATTTCTTCTTTTTCCAATTCCATTTCTATGAGGTCTTTATGACACCCTGCTAAGTCTGGACACCTGTGTTCAGAAACTTCTGGAATGTCCTGACAAACATTCTATACGTCTTAATTCCAGCATTAAATACTAAAATTACCAAAAGGAGGGGTGCCTTTCTGCTTAGTTGGTAGAGCATGTGACTGTTAGGCTCAGGGCTGTGAGTTTGAACCTCACTTTGGCATTGAATCTACTTAATATTATAATGTAAATCAGGAAATAAATAAAATTATCAAAAGGCATTTGGTAATTTTTTCTCATGTTGCATGGAGTTACAGTCAAGCAACAAAGAACAGTTTAGACCCAGCCCACTAAAACCTCATATTTCATTTTAATCATATTCTAGTTATGGTTTAAAAAACTTACAGTCATCAATCCATATACCTGAAATAACTTCAAAATGAGAATATAACAAGTATTTAAGTTACTATATTAGTATTGCTAATATTAATAATAGTAAACCAGAATTTATTGAATATTTACTGGTGTCAGTGTTCTAAATGTTTTGCATGCATTATCCTATTTAATCCTCACAATGGATGATGATGATGGTGATGATGATGATTGTGCATCCATAGCCACAGAGGTTTAAGAACAATAAACAAATATTTCAAGGTCACACAACTAGTAGCTGTCAATTCTACAACTCAGATTCATTTCTGTTTGGACCTAAAGTTATTGTATTACATTATAATGTCCTTATATATTAAAGTTCCTCATGCAAAGTCCCTACCACAGTGTGTAGTAAAAAGTGGGCACTAAAACTGGCTTTAATTAAAAAACACAATGGCTTAAGTAAGAAATAATATCAAAATAACTGCAAAGACACTGAAGGCAACAATGCAAGAGGATTAAGCAAAGAGTATTATTGATAAGAGGATGCATGTACAATAATTAATATTTACATTTTTAATTAAATGCCAACAGCATAATTGCCCCCTCTCCTGATTTTTACCCAAGAAGTCCTTGAAATAATATAATAAATTCTACACATTTTTAAAGAGTAAGTTCATAATCATGATGGAAAAGCAGACAATAGGCAAGCAGTAGATCCTATATGTCAAGAAATTCTTGGAAAATAGGAGGTAGATGGGCTACAATTCATCGATGAAAAAGAGTAGAGGAAATGACTACCAAAGCTACACATGGGATAACCTGAAATGACAGTGAATAATCAAAAGCAAGAGGGGATCCCCATGGACATTCTTTAGCATTTTGAAGAATCTTTATTCTGAGAAGTTGCCCATTGGCAGCATGGGTAGTGGTCTTCACTCAGTCTCCCTCATACGTTTTCTAAACACATGAACTGTCTTCTAAGGCTGAGCAATGACTGCCATAATAAAGACTAGAGGTTGTCAGGAGATGATATAACTCTGGGCCATCACAAGGCCTCTAAGGCAGAAAAAAAAAAAAAAAACAAAACAAAAACAAAAACAAAAAAAACAGAAGAAAAACATCTGACTCAGGCTCCCATGCAGATGCAGTGACTCTCCCAGAGGCAAGACCTCTCACATGGCAGGCTCTGACTACAGAGAGAAAGCAGGGGAGCCTCCAAACTCTTGAGCCTGAGAGGGGCATCCAATTATCATGGCTAGAAGATAATTAACTGCACACTCTCCCTTCTTCATAATCAAGCAATGTTTAGCTACAGGAAGATTTGAATACCCAATGTCTTCAATAAAAATGCTCAGTTAACAAAAAGGAAGAATATTTAAAAAGTTAAAAGAACATATTTTAAAATAAAATAAATATGACTGAACATTGACTTAGTAAACTGGAAGATCTAATTGAAAATTTCTACCTAAATGCTGTGTGGAGGGCAAAATTGTAGAATATATTAGAGAAAACATGGACAAAATGAAAAGATCCATATGTTCCAAGATACATCTAAGAGAAGTAAATTTAAAAAGTACAGAAAGAATGAACGAAGAAAAATAGAGACATGGCTGAAAAAATTTCTCAGAGTTGTAGAAATATAAGGCTCTAAGATAAAAATGCAGAAATCGATATATTTTAATGAAACAAATTTAGCCATAGCCTTCTCAAGTTTCAAAATTCCAAAAATAAATAAAAATGAAAACAACAGAAAATTCTTGGCATAGATTTTTTTTTTAAATCTCCACTAAAAGATGACAGCCTGAAAGGAAATTCTTTTAAAGATATCATCCTGGGGCGCCTGGGTGGCACAGCTGGGTAAGTCTGCCTTTGTGATCTCAGGCTCCTGGCATTGAGTCCTGCAACAAGTTCCCTGTTCAGTGGGAAGCCTGTCTCTCCCTCTCCCTTTGCCTCCTTGTGCTCTCTCTCTCTGACAAATAAATAAATAAAATCTTAAAAAGAAAAAAAAAACTATCATCCTATGCATTAAAAAACTAGCATTCCAATTTAAAGACTAAATCAAAGATGTTCTCCAAATTTTTTTTGCAAAATTTTTGATGATAAATTAAAGAAATCAGAAATCAACTCCCCTAAAAGTGTGGTGCAAGACACATTGTTGAGGGAGATAAAATAAAACAATGCTATATTTAAAAAATTATTTATAACAATGTACCTTACTCAAAAACATGAAATGATATTGTAGGTGCCACTATCTATGGCTAGATATAAGGAGAAAATAACAGATAGTGAGAAATGTTAAGGCACTCTAATATATATTCAAACATATCTAATATAAAATAAAATTTAAGACAATACTTTAAATGGAAACAAAAGTAATACTTTACAGTAATTAAAGTTTAAATCCACTCAGGAGACAGAACAATAATATATATGATATATATATTAACAATATAGCTATGAAATGTGTAAAGCACAGAAATATTGGACATAAGACAAAGTGTTTAAATTTGTATTTAAGTCATGTATTCAGGGGCACCTGGGTGGCTCAGTTGGTTAAGACACTGCCTTCAGCTCAGGAGTCCCAGGATCGAGTCCCACATTGGGCTCCCAGCCCCATGGGGATTTCGCTTCTCCCTCTGACCTCCCCTCTCATGCTCTCACTCACTCTCTCTCTCTCTCAAATAAATAAATAAAATATTTTTTAAAAATAAAAGTCATGTATCCAATAAATGAGTAAAGAAAAATAACATATGGGATGTCTGGGCGGCTCAGTCATTTAAGCATTCAACTCTTGGTTTCAGATCAGGTCATGATCTCAGGGTCTTGGAATCCAGCCCTTTGTGGGTCTTTGTGCTCCTGCACAGTTGAGACTTGAGATTCTTTCCTCTTCCTCTCTCTCTGCCCCTCCCCTAAGCTCTCTCTCTCTCCTTCTTGCCTCTAAAAAATAAATAAATCTTTTTAAAAAGAGAGAAAAATAGCATATGATTAATAAATACCTCATCAAAGCATCATTTTCAAACTTTATATATTAGGAAACATAAGAAACGCCAATAAGTTTCATACCCACATTATTTAACCAGAGTGCAATAAATCCAAAATAAAATACAAAAGCATAGTCTTAAAAGTATGTTCACTTATAAATTCACATATAATTAAAACTAAAAAAGAAAATTTAACCTGCTAATTCAGAAATCAAAGACAAAGCTATCAAAGATAATAAAATTTATTAGAAGTGTAAATTATCAGGAAGATAAACTGATGATAAGTGATAGATAAAAATTAGTGAGTATAATGCAACTTTATGGAAATTATATTTTAAAATTAGATATACCAGGTTAATTCCTAGAAATATGTAAAGCACCAAAACTAACAGTGACAACAACAAAAAGGCAGAAACCTAACTAGATTAATAACTACAGAAGAATAGAATTGATAGTCAAAGTTAAAGCCAAGACTTTTTATAAATGCCTTTGAAAAAGAATAAAGGGTCTACAGCCATACCACGTTGAACATGCCTGATCTCGTCTGATCTCAGAAGCTAAGCAGGGTCAAGCCTGGTTAGTACTTGGATGGGAGAAAGAATAAAGAATTTACTTAAGATTAAAAAATCACTATTAGAGGCACCTGCGTGGCTCAGTTAGTTAAGCGTCTCCCTTCAGCTCAGGTCATGATCCCAGAGTCCTGGGATGAGCCCCACATTGATTCCATGCTCAGCAGGGAGTCTGCTTCTCCCTCTTCCTCAGCCCCCATACCTGCTTGTGCTTTCTCTTACTCTCTCTCTCAAATAAAATCTTAAAAAAAAATACAAATAGAAAAATAAAAAGTCACTATTAAATCTGAAATCCAAATCCTGATTTTTCCAGACTAAAAATTGTCTTAAAACTCATGCTAAAATAATGTAATAGTAATAATAATTATGTAAAAACACAAAACACCCTCAAATATATTTCAACTAATATAAATTAACATGGCTTGATATAAGAACTTTTTAATCATTCCATTTACTGGCAAACTTACTATTTGAAAATACAATTAAAAGAAAACATTCTTCTGAACATTGTTATAAGTATAAAATATTAGTATTATCCTCATTATCCTAATATTCCTAATAAGTATGTGATGAAGTATATATCATCACACATTTTTGGTGGGAGTGTGACATTTTCCATCCTTTTTGGGAGGAAATTAGAATTGTCTATGCAAAAAAAACATGTGTAAGAGGTGCCTTGGTGGCTGTTGGTTAAGCAACTGCCTTCGGCTCAGGTCATGATCCTGGAGTCCCGGGATCAAGTCCCACATCGGGCTCCCTGCTCAGCAGGAACCTTGCTTCTCCCTCTCTTAATCCCCCTGCTTGTGTTCCCTCTCTAGCTGTGTTTCTTTCTGTCAAATAAATAAATAAAATCTTTAAAAAAATGTGTAAATTTTGTTCCGGCAATATAACTTCTAGTTCTCTGTCTCTCTGTCTCTGTTTCTCTCTCTCTCTCTTCCTCTTTCTTTTTTTGTGAGTGTGTGAGCATGTGTGTACAAAATGAGAGAAAGATATATTAACAACAGCGTGGGTTATAATGAAAAATAGGGAAACAAAAAAATGTGTTCAATAAATTATGATAAGCACATAGTCCATATCTTGATGTACAGATATGGAAAGTTCTCCAAGCCATATTATTAAGGAAAAAACAGCAAGCTTCTTAATAATAGATATAGTGAGATCCTTTATTTAAGCATACTTTGAGATAAACTGGGCCCTTGAGTATTGGCCTTCTATATCTATTTTTATAGAAATATATAATTGCTATTATTTTAATAAATATATCTTAAATACAATACTTGCTGCTGTTCATAATTTTCAAGTATAAGACTGAAGAATTCCATATATTCCAAGCTTTTATTTTTAACTTATGTGCAGAGGCTATTATAAAATTATATTTACCTGAAATTAACAAATTTCACCGAAATAGTCAGGAGTTTGTCACCAAAATTATTCAATACTCAGTATTTATCAAAGATCCATGAGATGCATAGTAACATGCTTGCCTCACATTTGGTGCCAAAACCTATGATAGACTTTCCTTCAGTTGTAATTACAAACTAAAACAATCACTTCATTAATTTTAACATGAATTAATAAATATCTAGACTGCTTTGCCTCATGACTCTTTTTCTCTCAGTTTTATTGAAAAAATAATTGACCTAGAGCAATGTATAAGTTTAAGGCATACAGCATGACGGTGTGATGGTAGTGTGAAACGATTACCACAATAGGTTCAGCTAATGTCCATGTTCTTATATACACAATTAAAAAGGGGAAGTAAAAGAAGAAAAAATTCTTCCTCATAATGAGAACCCAGAATTTACTTTTTAATAACTTTCCCATATATCATACAGCTATAGTCATCATATTGTACATTACATCCCTAGTACTTATTTATTTTATAACTGGAAATGCGTATCTTTTGACAATGTTTCATCAATTACCCTTCCTCATCCTCTGCCTCTAGGAACCACAAGTTTGATCTCTTTCTTTATAAATTAAGACAAAATTCTTTTGAGGTTCCTCACATAATGGATACCATACATTATTTATCTTCCCTTTCTGACTTATTTCACTTAGCATGATGCCTCTAAGATTCATCCATGTTGTGGCAAATGGCATAATTTCTTCATTTTTTTTTTTAAGATTTTACTTATTTGACAGAGGGAAACACAGCAAGAGAGGGAACACAAGCAGTGGGAGTGAGAGAGGGAGAAGCAGGCTTCCCACCGAGCAGGCAGCCCGATGTGGGGCTTGATCCCGGGATTCTGGGATCATGACCTGAACTGAAGGCAGAGGCTTAACCACTGAACCACCCAGGCGCCCCAATTTCTTCATTTTTTTTGTGGCTGAATAGTTCTTTGCTGAATACATATATTACAACTTCTTTATTCATTCATCCACTGATGGCCACTTACACAATTTCCATGTCTTGGCTATTGTAAGTAATGCTGCTAATGAACAGGGGGGTGCACATATCTTTTTGAGTTACTGTTTTCATTTCCTTTGGATATATTCCCAGAAGCAGAATTGCTGGATCATTATGGTAGTTCTATTTTTAACATTTTGAGCATCCTCTATACTGTTTTTCACAGTGGCTGCCCCAATTTACATTCCCACGAACAGTGCACCAGGATTCCTTTTTCTCCATGTCTAGGCCAGCGTTTGTTATCTCTGGTCTTTCTGATGATGGCTATTTTAAAATGTACAAGGTGTTATTTCATTGTGGTTTTAATTTGTGTTTACCTAATGACTAGGGATGTTGAGCATCTCTTCATTTACTTATTAGACTTTCATGTATCTTCTTTGGAGAAATGTCTACTCAGGTCATTTGCACATTTTTAAATTGGTTTATTTGTGTTTTTGCTATTGAGTTGTATGAGTAATTTATGTTTTAGATATTAATTCCATTAACTCTTTATCAGATATATGGGTTACAAATATGTTTTCTCATTCTGTAGGCTGTCTTTGTGTTTTGTTGATAGTTTTTCTGTTTGTTTTTTTGTTTTATTTTATTTTGTTTTGTTTTTGTGCAGAAGCTTTTTAGTTTGATGTAGTCCCACTTGTTTATTTTTTTACTTTGTTGCTTATACTTTAGGTATCCTATCCAAAATAAATCTCCAAAAATCATTAACAAGATAAGTATCAAGGGGCTTTGTTCCTGTTTTCAACTGCAAGTTTTATTGTTTCTTGTCCTACATTTTAGTCTTTAATCCATTTCAAGTTGTTTTTACCACCCTTCTGGTCAAATGGGGCTGAAGGATACTCTTACAGTAGGGGGAGGTGGGGCAGTCTCAGCTACCTTTCCTGGGTAGGAGGGAGAGGAACTACTCCAGACTACACTCCGATTCCTGGTCTCTCTAGCCGGAAAGGTCCACAAGCTGCCCTCAGACTTGTGTGAGAATACATTTCCCTGCCTGTATATAGCATGAGAAAACTGCGTGTCTTGTACTGCTTTGCTCTGGGGGCAAACATCTTTGTCTGCATTTCTGGTGGCTCTACCACCACTGGGTTCACAGTTTCCAGGACTTGTCACAGGTCCTTTGGGTCAGAAGTGGCTGAAAGGCACTCTCCCCAGCAGGTGGGACTTGACTCAGCACCTTACCTGTACACAAGCAAACTGGGTTCTAGGTCTAGTAAAACTCTTCATTTATAAAACTGCCGTATCACTCAGGTCTGTACCCAACTAAGTTCCCTGCCTAGAGTGTGACCCTCACTTAGTTCTGCAGGTGGGTAAAACCTCTGGCTGAGCTTACTACTTGGGCACTGCAGATGTGAACTCAGTCTGCCAACATCTGTGTGCTGGTTGTTGCAAGCACACTTCCCTTTCTCCATTACAGTTAGATCCCCAGTGATTGGGCCCCTCAGATTCTTCTGCAGTCCCTCTGGTGTGAGATCAGAGTAGCGGCTCCTGCAAAATGACCCATAGGGTCAGGGATCCGGGGAGCTGGTGTTGCCCATGGGCTCTTTTTCCCTTGAGGAACTGGAGGCTCAGGAGAGTCCTCTCCCCATGATGCCACACTCTCCTGGGGAATGGGCAATATCATCCCCATAGAACTCCTTCTCTTATCCTTCTAATGCAGTCTAACTTGGTCTCTGAAGTCTGAAGTGCAGAAACCTGTGTTCTACAATTCTCTCAGTGGTGTCTTGTTTTTGAATAGATTTTAGTTTTTCTTTTTTATTTTTTTTATGAGGAGGAGTGAAGTTAGGACAACTTCTGTCACCATCTTGGTGACATCACTGTCTCATAATCTCTTAGTAAACTGTTAAAGTAGCAGCCAGATATTTTGACTATCTTCTGATACAAAAGAGAAAACAATAAATGATGAAAATTTTGCTTAAATTTTTCCCTACCAGGACAGGGAAGCTAATTCATAGCCTCATTAATTACTAAATATAAAACTCAGGCTCAACCATCTATTAAGCCTAACCAAACATATCAGGGAAGTGTGGAACCCATCCTACAGCCTCAATTAGGTAAAGCCAAGCCAGCAATCCTATACAACTCTTCACAGCTCATGGCTCAGTCCCCATACCTGTCCTCAGAGCTTAAACAAGTGGTCTCTGCAATAAATGGTGCTTGGATAATTGGATATTGATATGAAAAAGAATAAAACTGGACCCCTATCTACATCACTCAGAAAAATTAACTTGAAATGGATTAAACACTTAAACATATGACCTGAAACAATGAAACTCACAGATGAAAAGATAAAAACAAAGTTCCTTGATATGAGTCTTGTCTATGTCTTTTTTGGATAGGACATCTAAAATATAAGCAAACATTTTCCTTATTACTCTTCCTCTAGTCTGTTGAAAGACACATTTTCTTGAGAATAAAATTCTACAGAAAATATTTCCCTTTATGTTATATATATATTAATTTCAAGAACATATTTTTATAACCATTAAAAAGAGAAATTATCAGCCTGTTTGATATTATTGTATAAAGATGGATAGTTCAGAGGAAAGAGAACAATACATGAGCCCTAGATTTGAAAAAAAAAAAAAAAACTAAGAAAGTTATTGATAAGAATAAAGGTTCAATAGCTCGTTTTCCTCTAGTTATCTCTGCAAGACAGAAATTAATATCAAGAAACTTCAAGCAAACAACTATATGGAGAATATAGGTCTTATATTTTATCTAGGCTCCTCATCTAGGACAGTTCACAGAAATGTAAAATGTGTTTAAATAAATGAATAAATAAAAGCTTGCTTAAACAAATTCATAAGTAAATTGATGACCACAAACCCAGGAGATAAAATAGCTTGACTTTGATTCCATATATGTGTAATGTAAGAATTATTACATTTCATACACTCTATAGGGTACTAAACATTGGGACACAACGTTGGAAAAGCCAGAAATCACCTCTGCTTTCAAGATAGAATTATCTAAGGAAAGAATGAAACTTAAAAATATAACTTAGAAATAAGCTAAATACTAGGGGCACCTGTTTGGATCTGTCGTTTAGTGACTGCCTTGGGCTCAGGTCATGATCCCTGAGTCCTGAGATCCAGCCCCACATGGGTTCCATGCTCAGTGGGAAGTCTGCTTCTCCTTCTCACTCCCTCTGCTTGTCTGGACAGATTGGGCATATTTAACATCAATAACAAAACTAAGCTCAATATTTTATATATTTCATGGTTTAGGGGTATCTTTTCCACCCTTAGCTGTAATATTTATAACATGTAATATTAAGACAAGTACTATTTAAAAAACAGGATTATGAAACTATAAAATTTAATACAGCATGTGACATAAGTATATCTAGTGGAGAGAAGGAACAGAAGACCTCAAAGAGCAAAGAAAAAACACAAGAGTGAGAGAAGAAGTATGACAAAGATGTGTAAGAGAAGGGTAGTGACCCAGGTTTCTAAACTCAGGGAAGGAGCCATCCACTGAGTGACCTTGAATAGCCTGGATTGTAATAGGGACACAAAGCCACCCACAGTCTCATTTTTTCATCTCTGTGCTGAAGATATGGGTGCAGATCATCTGAAAAACCCCTTTGAACTTAAACATATGATTTTATAAAATCCCCTCTGTATTTCTAATCAAATAAAATGCATCTCAGCTTGCTTAGGGAAGCAGGCAGCTTTCTTTTTCTGAAAAGAAAGATGTAGTTGGTATAGTTTTGGGAATATCTGTCAACCCTCAATTATCTAATTTTGGAATAGTTCATTTCCTTTATTTATCTAGCATCTTTCCATTGCCAACTTTATAGTCCTTTTACTACTTATTAACACCAGAAGGCTTGTAAGGTATAGATTGTGTGGGACATTTAAATCAACAAATGCTTGTACTATATGATCCTTTTAAAATCATGAGAGTATGACATGGATTAAAATAAGGCCTTTGAATTCATCATGGACTGAAGGATTCTTCTCATTACCTCAGATCATCAAGATTTGACCATTAAGTTTACAAAGCATCTTGGTAAGAATATTCTACTCAATGACTAATGATAATGTCAATAAAAATACTGAAATATAACAATAATTATATAATTATTCAGTGATTAGAATCTTATAAATAGGAATATTAGTATTGATATCAAAAGAAGACCATTTATTTCAAGATTGTTCATAATTAACTCCCTGAGGCTGGATAAAAGTAATTAAATTACAAAAGAATTCATTTTTAGATAGCTCGATTTCATCAGATTACAAAATTATATGAAATGTGTTGCCTGAGTATGCAGACATATTAATTGGTGTTAAATGTATTCATGAATTCAATTAGTATGTAGAACAGTATTTGAGTATGGTAGTAATGAAACGACAAATAAAATATGATAATTTGATTTACAGGCTTGTATGTAAAGGAAGCCATTGTATAATATTAATTTTATTTATTTACTTAAAAGATTTTATTTATTTATTTATTTAAGAGGCAAAGAGAGCATGAGTGGGGGCGGGGAGCAGAAGGCAAAGGGACAAGTAGACTTCCTGCTGTGCACAGAGCCTGAACTCAGGCTTAATCCTAGATCGTGAGATCATGACCTGAATCAGACTCTATAGTGGGATGCTTAACTGACTGAGTCATCCAGGGGCCTCTATAGTATAATTTTTAAATGATCTTTACTTTTCATAGTGTAAGATTTGCATTGGTGAAATAGTTTACGTTCATACACTTTGAATGGCCTTTAGTTAATTGCAATCAAATAATTATAAAAATAATTACTGATTTTAAAAATGGACAGTCAAGAAGTTGTTTAATAATCTTTCTATGGCACCATTAGCATCTAAAATAATTATTCATTTGGAAGACACTTCTAAAAGTTCTTAATTTGTTGTGCAATAATCACATAAAATGATGTCTAAGTATCATCTACTTGGGTCTTTCTTCTTTTAGTCTTATTGAGCTAAGAACTTTTGTCGTAAATGGGTATTGATTTTTACCAGATGCCATTTTTTGTATGTGATTTTGCAATAAATATTGCATTTCCTAAAAATGGATGCAAAATATTTCTCACCCAACATGCTTTCTACAGTGTGATCTTGCCAACTGGAGTCTGTCTGTTGTATCTCTTGAATTTAGCAGACTTTGGGATTGCTTTATTTAATAAAATGTTGTGGCCATGATGCTTCACTGGTTGATTCTGGATATAGCCTTTGTCTTTGAAAGAACCAACTTATGGGGTACCTGGGTGGCTCGGTTGGTTAAGCATCTGACTTGATTTTGGCTCCATGGTGATCTCAGGGTCCTGAGATGGAGCTCTGGATGGGGCTCCATGCTCAGCGGGGAGCCTGCTTTTCTCTCTCCCTTTCTCCTCCTTCTCTTGTTTTCTCTCTCTCCAAAATAAATAAGCAAATATTTTTTTAAAAATAAAGAAAAGCTTACAGTGTTGTTAAAATTCTCCATGGATTTTTTTTCCTAATTCATTAATTTCTGCTTTGATTTTTATTATTTCTCTTTTTCTACATACCATACTTACTTTTCTATTTTTTAAAGTTATTAAAGAAGATACTTAGGCCACTGTCTTTAAACCTTCATTTTTTTATAGTTATTTAATGCTTCCTAAGAGATTTTTCATTTGTAACACGAAATACTTTATTATGCATTTTGTGGAATTCTTATTTGAGTCATGAGTTATATAGAAGTACATTTTTAAAAAGATCTGAATATTTAGATATTTTATTAATATTGATTTCTAATACAAGTATTTCATTATCAGAGAAAATTCCCTATCAGATTTCAATTTTTTAAAATTTATTGAAGATTATTTCATGTCAAGATATGTTGCTTCTCTTGGCCATTGTGGCCTGGAAAATAATGTTTTACTGTTATTGGTTGTAATGTTCCATCCTACATGTCACCTAAGTCATGTTACTAGATTGTGTTGTCTAAATCTTTGATAACTTTAGCTCCCCCTCAAACATACCTACTTGTTCTATCAGTTACTGGAAGAAGAGTGTTAAAAACCTTAATAATTACAGATTTGCCTATTTCTTCCCTTAGATCAATTTTTATTATTCTCATGTTACAGGTGCTTTCATATCTAGGATTGTCAGGTCCTCCTGAAAAGTTGTTCTTTTTATTGCTATGTAGAGTCCCCCCTTCTGTAGAACCCTTTGTCTTTATATCCATTTTTTCCTGATGTTCATATAGCTATTCTAGCTTTTTTGCTTACTGTTTGCAAGCTATATATCTTATGATATATGTTAAGTGTATATCACATAAGTAATATGTATTTCTCACTTTTTTATAGAGTCTATTAATCTCTGCCTTTGAATGGTTTGAGCTTACCATCCTCTATTTGTTTTAGATTTTTCCTTTCTGATTTTTCATACTTTATTGCTTCTTCACTGTCTCCTTTAAGTTAACTGAATATCATTTCTTTTTATTTCATTGATTGACTTATTAGATATCACTCATTTTGCTATTATTTAATTTAGTGGTTACTTTAAGGCTGTGTATCCTTATCTTACCAAAGTACATTAACAGTCAATACTGTTCCTCTGATCTCTTTTCACTTCATATTTCACACTGACACTTTATGTAGTATATTTCACCCTTGGTCCTTATGAATTCCCACTTTGCATTTCCCTCTGCCCATTTTTCATTTTCTACTTTACAAATGTATTAACCTTAAAATAGTATAATTCAATTTAACCACAGACTCCATTACCATTCCATTATAATTGCAAGATGTATAATTCCATTAACGGATTATTGTCATATGTCTTACTCCTGCATACATTATAAATTCACAACTCACGGTGTTTTTATTTACTATAATCAGTCAGTTGTTCTTTAAGTAAAGTTAGAGAAGAAAGAAAGCATAATCTTTTATATTTATCTACTTGTTTACCTTCCCTGGTGCTCTTTATACATTCTTATAGATACAGTTTCCTTCTGGCATGAATTCCCTTTGGTGAGGCTATTTTTTGGTAGTTCCTGCATTGCAGGCCTTCTAATATCAAAGTCTTTCAGCTATTCTTAATCTGAAAATATATTTATTTTGCCATATTTTTGAAGAGGTTTTTTTTTTTGGCTGACAACTTAGATTTTATTGTTGATTGATTTTTTTTGTTTCATCACTTTAAATATAATGCTTTACTTTATTATTATTCTTTTTAAAAGAATTTATTTATTTATTTTACAGAGAGAAGCACAGTGATAGAAGGAACATAAGTGTGGAGAGGGAGAGAGGGAGAAGCAGGCCTCCCGCTGAACAGGGAGCATGGTGCGAGGCTCTATTCCAGGGCTCTGGGATCATGACCTGAGCCGAAGGCAGTTGCTTAACCAACTGAACTACCCAGGTGTCCCACTTTATTATTATTCTTTATTATTCTAGTCTTTATTATTCCTAAAAATAAATCAGTGATCATTTTTATCAATACACCTCTTTATGCAATATGTCTTTTTTTCTTTGGTTGCTTTCAAGATTTTCCTTGTATCTTTTATTGCAGTAATTTGACTCTGATATTGCTAAGTGTGGTTTTTCTTTACTTATCTTTTTTGTGTCTGGTTTTCTGAACTTATTGGATCAGCAAGTAGGTATTTTTTATTATGTATGTGACTTTTGGGCCATTCTTTTCTCAAATGTATTTTTCTTTCCTATTATACTCTCTTTTCGTTGTAAGACTCTGCTTGTCTTCAATCTTTTTTTCCTCTGTGTTTTTCAGATTAGATAATTTACATTTATTTGTATTTGGGTTCAATATCCTTTCTTCTGTCATTTCCAATTTTATTTTGTTTTACTACTGAAATTTTTATTTCACTAGAAGTTATTTTGTTTTCTAGTTATTTTGTTTTCTAGTACTAGAATTTTTTATTTTACGTTTATGTTTTCTCTCCTTTGCTGAAATTCACTCTGTCAACTCAGTAGGTGATATTGTCCTTTAATTCAATGAACGTATTTCCTTTAATTTTTGTAATTTGTCTTTTTTATCTTTGTCTTTTTAAAAAAAAATTTATTTAGAAAGAGTTTTAGACTCAGAAAGCTTACAAAACTAGGACAGAGTTCTCCTTTTTCCCTAATCTCCCCCATTGTTAATATCTTAGGTATACGTAGTGTAATTATCAAAACCATGAAATTCACATTGGTACAAAACTGTTAACTAACTATAGACCTTAATAGAGGTTTCTATTAAGGTCTTTGTCCTTTATGTTTAACATCTGGATCATCTTGTTTTCACAATTATTGATTGACCAACTTTTTAAAAATTGTTTATGGATCTCAGTTTCCCTTTTTTTCCCCTGTGTGTTGTTCCTAATAGTTTTTGATAGGATACTAGGCATTGTGAATAATATGTCATAGATTCTTTAGATTATGTTATCTTTCACTAAGAAGTTTTAATTTGTACTTTGTCAGGAAGTTCAATTACTGGATTATCACCATGAAAGTTTGTTAAGGATTGGTTTTGTGCTTTGTTAGTGCTGATCTGTGAAAAATCAAAGGTTGAAAGCACTCAACCTTCACACTATCTCCTATCCAAAAACATTATCAAAGTTTGCTTTTACATTCTGTTAGAGCAGAATGTGATATTTTGGGGCCAGATGCTTATTCCCAAGGCATTTACTTTCCAGGACCCCAGTTAGAAGCCATAATTATTAATAGATATTTAATAAGATATCTTTATTCTGGCTGGGCCAGAATTACAATATTCCCCAGCATTTATTTTACCCCCACACTGCTCTATGCCTGGTATTTCTATTTCACTCTCAATACAGACTGCAGGGAATCCTATAGTAGTTCCATCCTTTGTATGTACAACTCAGGCCCCAGACACGGATTCCTGAGTAATTCCAAACAGAAACCAGGGCCCCAACTCTGTGCAGCTCCCTGCACTCCCTAGATGTCCCAGACATCTAACATTTCCTTGATTCTAATTTTAGTCGCTTCAGTTCCACAGGAAATGTTGTTGTCCTCTAACTCCAGGCCTCTGTAGTGTTGTCAGGAATTGTCTTCAAGTGGAGAGCTCATGGATCCAGTGATTGTCTCTCCAACTTCTCTACTGGGGATCATAGCACAGCCATGTTTATTCTTCAATGCCTGAAAACCATTGTCTCTTACATCTTGTCCTAGTTTTATACATGTTTGTCTTAGGAGAAACTAATTTAGTACAAATTTATTTACCTTGGATGGAAGAAGGTCATTTATTTTTTTATCCAACAGGTTTAAGTGGAATCTGATATTGGCTCAAATTTATGTGCCAAGAATATTTCACATGGTACTATAGGATATTAGCATTTAAGCTGAAGAAAGTGTTGTTCAAAAGGACCAGAACCAGACAGTAGTTAGAGCTGCAAAACAAATTTCATTCAAGCACTACTGCAATAGGGGGAAAAAGACCTCAGTATAGAACTAGGTTCAATTATAAATATAACAGGGAAAAGTAGGGATTTATAGCCCAAGAACAGGATGAAAAGGTTGGTGGGTAGAGAATAACTAAAAGGAGACATTAAGAGAAAGGGTATCCTTGCTCATAGACCACCAGGTGATAAGATAGCAAGGCTGAGGGAGGAAGTATTTGATCAGAGTTCTCAAGGGTGATCAAACAACAGGGTGGAGGATTGTCCCAAACAGAGTTAGCAGAATTCTTGTAATAGCTGGACTCTGCAGGCTCAGCAAGGACGGGGGTGAAGATCAAAGGCTAGTTGAGAAGAGAGTTCAGAGGAATCTGATTAAAGTGTGGTCAAGGGGAGAGTCTTTGTCTGGGTCTAGACTTTAGAAACCTATTAGAAGTTTGATCATTACTCCACTATTTTTGTTTATTTTTTACTTTATTATGTACAGTATTATGTTGCTGCTGATTTAATTTTTTAAAATATTTTATTTATTTATTTGACAGAGAGAAACACAGCGAGAGAGGGAACACAAGCAGGGGGAATGAGACTGGGAGAAGCAGGCTTCCCACCAAGTAGGGAACCTGATGTGGGCTGGATCCAGGGACTCCGGGATCATGATCTGAGCTAAAGGCAGTCGCTTAACGACTGAGCCACCCAGGCGCCCCAGATTTAATATTTTTGAAACAGAGCTGTAGCTAAGTGATAACGAGTGTATTTAATGTTATAGACTTTCTTTCCCTGAAAAACATGTTAATATAATAACATCACTAAGAAATCAATATATTTTTAGAACAGGATACTTATCCAGAGTCATAAACTTCTGAAAATGTAAAACAACCCTAATTAGAAAGCTTCTTGTCAATTCATATAACAGATATTTGCCTATTCAACAAAATTCTTTTTTTTTTTTAATAGATCCAGGGTTGGATTCTTTCTTCAAGTGAGAATGGGAAAAACAATAAAGAGTTAAAGATATCTTTAGAGTCATAGAGACCAAGTTTGAAATCCTTTATCTGACAAGTGCATCTAAAAACATATAAATAAGCATCTGAGAAAGCTTCCTCCTCTGTTCTAAGTATCATATGTAAGATAATAACATGTACTTTCTAGAATTGTGGTAAAAATCACACATAATTGTTTTCAAAAACTGGCATAGTACCTAGTTGATACTAAAAACTCAATATATGTTGAATTATTAAGATTAAGCTTTGATGGCATTATTTGGCAACATTAAAATATATATACTTTAATCTTCCAAAAGATCATTATAATATAGTTTTATTGCTGCCTCATGTGTGTGTCTGTGGAAGAAAAAAATAAAGAGACAATACAATCTGAATCCAGATATAGTAGAGTTTATTTACAAAATGATTAAACATTGAAAGACTAACTTGTCATCAAGCCTTCCTCCAGAAACTATTTACATCAAAAGATATCCTTCTGTCTGGAAAGACTTATGTCTACATTTTTAGCTAGATGCCTGGATCAGTACTTTGAATGTTCTTTCTGCTAAGTGTACAATGTATCTGGTAGCCTCTCTGAGTGAGAATGAGTAGGGGTGTGGAGGAGGATGGATCTGGGCTGTGTGCTGTACCGTAGAGACAGAAGTTGGCTAGAAAATAAAGGAGCATACCAAAAATAATTAAGCCCAAAGGAGTAAAAACAAGTTTAGAAACTAGCAACTGAAAATAAGTTCTAAGGAAAATGAGGGCTGGAAAAATCCCTGGAGGCAATGTTACAAGGTCTAGATTTGGAGCAGAGAACATTTATAAAATGCCAGTGGAAGAGATCTTGGTCAGGTGGATGGTAGTTAATGGCCTTGAGCTAGTCAGACAAGTTAAACATGTGTTAGTGTTAGGAAAAGGGTGTAAGAATTAGAAAGACAGGGTACTGAAAAATGTTTCACTCCTCCCTTAACAAGACAGACTTTAAAGATTACGGGAAACAGTTGTAAAATTAAACTTTGTGGGTCTAGAAAAAAATATGGAAATAAACGCATCAAGAGGATGTATGTGTGTCTGAATAAAAAAATAAGAAAAAAAACTGTCAATATTAACTGATAAGACTGAAATCAGGAAGAAAGCATTAATCCCGATTTAGTGTATTTACAGTTTATAATAATTTATAATGAGCTTTGGGTTTAAAATAAGATGGGTTATATTGGTTTTCATTTTAAAATATCAGTTGTGGGGGCGCCTGGGTGGCTCAGGTCATGATCTCAGGGTCCAGGATTGAGCTCCACATCGAGCTCCCTGCTCCACGGGAAGCCTACTTCTCCCTCTCCCACTCTCCCTGCTTGTGTTCTTTTCCTCTCTGTTAAATAAATAAATAAAATCTTTAAAAACTAAAAAATATAAAAATAAATAAAATTTCAATTGTGCACATAAATATTGCCATGCCTGTACTTATTCTGTTTCTAAGTCAGAGGGTTAATAGTCTTCTCATTTGAATTCCATCCCCGCTGTTCGTGTTAATGCAGACTTCTAATTTGCCACTTACATCAACTTAATTGAATTTAATTTTAAACAGCTTTGTTAACATGTAATTCATAAACACAAAAAACTGAACATTTCAATACATACCATTTGATGAGTTTGGAGATATGCAAACACCCCTGAAGCTATCACCACAACATATCTCTCACCTCCAAAAGCATCCTCCTTCCTCTTTGAACTTTTTTATTTTTATTTTTTTGTTTTTGTTACTATGCGATAAGAATACTTAACATGAGATCCACCCCCTTAAAATTTTTTTAAGTGTATGGTACTGAATTTTTACCCATAAGCTTGTAGTCTAGCAGATCTCTAGAGTTTCTTCATCTTGTATAACTGAAACTTTACACCTGTTGGGCAACTCCCATTTCACTTACCCCTAGGCACTCACAACCATCAGTCTACTCTTTGTTTGTATGAGTCAAAGAGCTTTTAGATTGCTGATATAGTGAATCACTTAGCATTGTCATTTTCTGACTGACTTCTTTCATTTATCATAATGTTTTCTTTATCCATGTTTTTGCATGTGGCAGGAATTCCTCGTTTTTATGGCAGGATAATATTCCATTGTGCATAAATCCCACATTTATTCATTTTCAGTCAGTCAAAATTGATTGTTTCCTATTTTGACTATTGTGAATAATCTTGCAATGAACATGGGAGTACAAATATTTCTTCAAGATTCTGATATCGATTTTTTTCAGATAAATACCCAGAAATGGAATTGCTGGATCGTATGGTAGTTCTATTTTTAAGTTTTGGAGGGAACTGTATCCTGTTTTCCACAGTGGCTGCTCTATTTTGTATTCCCACCAGCATCTATGACAGTTTCAATTTCTCTATATCCTTACTAACATGTGTTATCCTTTGTTTTTTTTGTTTGTATGTTTGTTTTTTGACAACAACTATACTGACAGGTATGAGGTTTTACAATTGGAGTTTTGATTTGCATTTTCCTGATGATTAATAATAGTGAGCATCTTTTCACATACCTGTTGTCCATATGGGTGTCTTTTCAAGTTCTTTGCCCATTTCTTAAAAAAAATTTCATTTACTTATTTGATAGAGAGAGAGAGAGAGAGGGCGCACAAGCCAGAGAAAGAGGCAGAGGCAGAAGTAGACTCATTGCTGAACTGGGAGTTTGTTGAGGGGCTTGATCCCAGGACCCTAGGATCATGACCTGAGCTGAAGGCAGATGCTTAAAGGACTGAGCCACTCAGGTGCCCCTCTTTGCCCATTTTTTTTAACCAAGTTGTTTGATTTTTTACTATTGTAGGAGTTTCTTACATATTTTAGTTATTAATCCCTTATCATGTATATTATTTAATAGCTATACATATTTCATATCTCACTACTCAAATGCCTCCACTTTCTCATCTACCCCTCATAAGCACTTACCTCTCTTATTTCTTCTTATAGAATCCCCGAACACAATCAATTACGTTTTTAAAAAAAACAAAGCAAAGTTTATTTATGCTTTTCTTATTTGTTGTGTTTTGTTTATTTTCTTTTTTTTTTCCCCACTTTTTGCTTTAGTCCAACCTAAGGTAAAAAAGACACCACTGTGATAAAAAAGAGAAAAAAATGCATGAAAACAGAATATAAATCAATATCTCAGTATTTTCCTGCACTTCATATTTGTTTTGGTCTTCTTTAAGGCAGGAAGATAATTTTAACTCAAAGTAGCAAAGGCTTTTCTTAATACCTCATAGACAGACACTGTTGATCTAAGAACCTAGATCTGTCTTTACTTTTCATTTGATTGTTGAATTTCTTCTCTAAGTCCTTTTTTCCCCTGCATTTGTATTATGAATATGTAAGATCAGTGATGAAATACCTCCATATTGTTTGCTCTCATTTGTTTGTGACAAAATCTTACTGGCTTTTTTCTTTTAGTCTTTAACGGGAGTCTTCAAGCTGTGTTTTTACTGTACTGATTCAATTTTACTCATCTCTGCTACTTACTCTTCTTGCTGGTGATTTTAAGGTGATTTAAAAAATTTTATAATGATAATTTTTTAAAAAATTAATATTTTCTCTCAGAATTTTAATAAATTCATTGACATCTTAAGCCTTGTTAATATTATAAAAAAGAGTATTTTGAAAACATTTTTCCTGCTTATTAGTGTGTTTCTTTAAAAGATGAACACTTATTTACTTATCTTTATGTAAATTTCCTTCTTTAGAATATTTATATATACTTGATATTTTCGCTTGTTCTTTCAGGAAAATATGTGTTTGCTTCTTATTATGATTAAGATTGTCTGATTAGATTTTTTATGGGTGCATTTTAAAAATTTAGTTTTAGAAAAAGAAGGGAGAGAGAGGATTATATTATTAACACTGTTGTATTTTTAAATGAGAACTTTTTTACAGAAAACAAAATGAGAGAGTTCTGCAGAGAAAAGTGTGGGATGGAAAGAAAAGTTTCTATCAAGGGGATTTAATTGTGATAGCTGCGTGCCAGCTTGGGGCAAAACTCTCTTCTCTATGTGGAGTTAAATAACAAAAAGTCAGCTGAGTAAATTTGAGGACTTAATTGACTTTATTCAACAATTCATAAATCAGACAGCATTTCATGTAGCTAGTAGAAATGAGCTTCAAAGAGCTGTACAGAATGGGAAACTTTTTTTTTAATAATAAAAATTATTTTATTGTTACTAAATTTTTTTTTCCCAGTGTTCCAAGATTCATTCCCCATTCCCCACACCCAGTGCTCCATGCTTTAGGTGTCCTCAGTACCCACCACCAGGCTCTCCCATCCCTCCACCCCCCCTCCCTCCAAGTCCCTCAGTTTGTTTCTGTGTCCAAAGTCTCTGTTGTTTCGTTTCCCTCCCTAGATTGCCCTAGTTCCCATTTACTTTCCTTCTCCCACTGTCCTCCAGTTTACCCCTCATGCACCGCAAGTAAGTGAAACTTTTATAGGCAGAAAGAGAAAGAGACAAAGAAAGAGCTGTCACCTCATCTTTCTTTAGAGGACAGAAGGGGCTCCATCAGGCAGAATACCCATCTACAGCTGACCAGGAAATTCCAGATAGATTGCTTTAAGATTATATTCCTGGAAGAAGCTAAAAATACAGAGGTTAGGTGTTAAGTGTTGGTTTATTGATGTAATACTTGGTGCAAATGACGCCATTAGGTGTCTGGTTTTTTTTGTTGTTGTTTTTTTAATACTGGCATATTGAGTCTAGTTGAAAGCCTGTTCTGGCATTAAGTCTCTTCACAGTAATCTCTGTGTATCTACTAGGGTTCTGTGATAAGACGGCAACATCTCATTTCATGCTGACATTTAATCAACGATCTGTATGAGCTTCTTGAAGCTGATCATGCCTAAGCATATTCCTGCATCTGTCATGGCCAACCTTCACTTTCAACACCTGACATTTTAACTTGAAATATATATATTTTTTAAAGATTTTATTTATTTGACAGAGAGAAACAGAGCCAGAGAGGGAACACAAGCAGAGGGAGTGAGAGAGGGAGAAGGAGGCTTCCCGCTGAGCAGGGAGCCGGATGTGGGACTCGATCCTGGGTCTCCGGGATCATGACCTGAGCCAAAGGCAGTCACTTAACCAACTGAGCCACCCAGGTGCCCTGAAATATATCTTTTTTATTTTTTTAGAAGATTCTGTTCAAATTATACTCAGGTGAACTTTTTTTTTATTGAACTCATTATCCAACAGACCTGGTGATACTTCTCTTTATCCAATCCCTTCCCCTTCTATGTTATATTTTACAGAAAAATCTCATATATTGCAGCATTTCAATGAGAATTTTAAAGGAAGGATACTCAAATGTGCTGATTTAAGTCATCAATTTGAAATGGAGGACTTTATTTTTATTCCAGGATAGCATATCACCCATGAAAAGTAGAAAATTAGAGTTTGACAGCACTTTTGAGATGTTTTAGTATATTCTATGGAAAATGAAATGTCTGTACAGGGCTTTGAACTTTTATGAGAAAATCCAACATAAATGCAAAGACCTGACCTTTCCTCAATTGAAAGCTTCTTTTGCATAACTTGCATAATAATTTGGAGTTTTCAATATGTAATCAACATATTCCAAAAAGAAGACAAGACAAGGAGAAGGAGAAGATGAATAAAAGAAAATGAAATGACTCTTCATTAGAATTCTGTTTCTGACTTACTTCTTTTTAGATTCAAGTATAAAAAAAGCATATTTGGGGCACCTGGGTGGCTCAGTTGGTTAAGTGACTGCCTTCGGCTCAGGTCATGATCCCGGAGATGGAGGATCGAGTCCCACATCGGGCTCCCTGCTCCGCAGGAAGCCTGCTACTCCCTCTTTCACTCCACTTGCTTGTGTTCCCTCTCTGGCTGTGTTTCTCTCTGTCAGATAAATAAAATCTTTTAAAAAAAAAAGCATATTTAATCCTTAAAAAAAGAGAAAGGGTATATTTAAATTATTTATAAAATAATATATAATGTATCTATTTCATATATATTAAATATAGTCCATATGTTAGCCTCCTTAAATGTAATATGCTGATTAATGTTCTTTTATCATAGAATTATTAATTATAATTAATTGAAAATCCACATTTTCAGCATACTAACTGGAAACAAAAGAGCTATGTATAACATCTCATATACTTAATTGTCTTGTTTAAATTTCCAGTTGAATTGGATTGCCTGGCTACCTAATATTTGTTTGATCATCCATGGCAGTCTCATTTTTGAATTTAAGACTTAAGATTCTTTTTCACTCTCTTAAAGTAAAATAAGAAAAAGTTACCTAGTTACTCAAATATTAAATACCGTTTGGTTTTTAGGTGACATTTACACCTATTTTACACACACTGTCTATAATGCTTTCTTTAGTCAGTTTATAATGACTTATGAAGTTAATATCACTAATCTAATTTCTGTAACGTAATATGTCAATATGTTACTGGAAAATTGTAAGATTTGTTAGCTGCATATTTGCTTATTATTTTGAGTAAATTTGTTTTTCTCACTCTTGCCTAATTGTAGAAAAAAGGCAAAGGGAGCTTATCTAGTGTAAACTTGCCTAAAGAAATATGTATTCAATACCAATTATGTACACAATACTTTTATAGTTGTATTGCTATGGAGTTATAAAGGCTGTTTATCATGTGATCCTGTTTTCAAAAAGCTTATTCTGTTCTTGTTAAAAAAAAATTATTGTGTACTGTTTATAATAAGCACTAGTACCAGCAAATACATTATAAGTAATTTAATTATGTTTTATTGAAGTGTCAGGAGTGACCAGATAATACATAGTACAGTGAATGTTTACTACTAAGACGTGTAGAAGTGAAGATACTATTAAGAAGTGAAGATATAACTGTAGTATTGTCTTACAGATATAGTAATATTTGAATAGATGGAAGGAAAGAGAGATGTCTCATCCCAGGAGAAGAGATTAACTTGCAGAAATAAAGACAGTAGAATATATGGTCTGATACTTGCCCATAAAAAGGGATATATGGAAATAAACATGTAATAATCCAATAATGCTCTAAATTAGAAGAAAGTTGGTTTTACTTGCAGGAGATGAGATACATTAAATATGAATCTTAGAATATTGAATGTTTCATTATATCCAATATCATTCTATTAAAATGCACTTTCTACCATGAAAAAGTAAAACTATGGAGATCTTAAAATGTACTATAAATATTGTTCCATATATTAGACCACAAATAAAAATAAACTTCAAATGGATCATAGATTACATGAAAAATAACTTTTAAAAGGCACTAAATTACAAAGACAAATCCTTCTACAATTAGATATAGGGGAAGTTTTCTAATAACAATTTAGTATTAAGATGAGACAACACAAAATACTGTTAAATTTAAATAAATAATGTTAAATCCTCTTCAAATGGCAATGAACATGGTAAGAAACATCAAAAGACAAATGATGAACTAGGTGGAAATATATGCCATATACATCACTAATAAAGAACTAATACCCTTTTTTTTAAACAGAACTAATATCCTTAGTATATAAAGAACTCTCAAAATTGCAGTGGAAAAACACAAGAATCTGATTGAAAAATAGGCAAAAGAAATGATGAGACAATGTTAAAAATAAAACACAATAATTAGATCTTGAACACATGTAAAGATGTCAAATTTCACACATGATAAGAGAAATACAGAACAAAAAAAGAAGATACTATGCCTACATATTGGCAAAAATTTCAAGTTTGACAGCAAATTCTTCTAATAACGCTAAGAGAAGCAGCACATTTTTTTTTAACCCTGCAGTGGAATGTAAAAATGAAACACTTATGAAGAACAGTTTGAAAACGTCACTTCTAGGAATTTACTCTACAATTAAACCACTACCAAAAAATCCCCTATATCTTAGCATTCCTTGTAGCAGTAATTATTAATAAAAATTTTTGAATTAATTTAAAAAACCAATAGTTTGATTCAACAATGGTTATACGCTCAGAAAATACCATGCAATTGTGTAAAAGATTGAAAGAGAAGTCTACAAACTAATATGGAGCAATTTTCAGGATGTAGTTTAGTTAAAAAAAAAAAAAGCAGTGTGCCAAGCATATTTGTATAAAACAGAGGAAAAATAGGAAAATGGACATCTGAATTAAAATTTATTTTAATTAATTAATATATTTATTTGCGGTATGGACTGATACCTTCATGCAATGGATATATTTACTTTATGCAAAGGATCAATGGATGTGTTTATATATTAGCACCTCTTCTGTCCCTTTCATCATACCATACTCATTTCTAATAAATAATTAATGTCATTTATTCTGGGTAATTCCTGTGTTTTTCCTGCAAAATAGAATGCCAACTAAAAAATATATGAGGAAAGACAGACTCAAACCATTATCATTAGGCAATCATCATAGTATTAAATATTTCAGGCAAAAATTTCAGGCAAAATTTTGATGAGGAGTAGCAAAATTATGCAGTGATAAAGTATTTTTCCATCACTCCATTATTAATTATAATGAGAAAAATAGTAACTTCAATTACTATGAATAGAATAGTGACTTTATATGGGGCACTAGTTATCCAAATGGTCAAAGTTCACACCATCAGCATTGGAACAAACTTACCATGTCTCATCTGATGTGGTGTACTCATGACACAATATCACTTCAGCGGTATTTCTCTTCAAAAGGCACAACCTGAAGCCAGTCATGAGAAAACATCAGACAAATACAAACAAGAGATTGTAATAGCTTCTTGTTGTTGTTATAAACAATAGTGGCACACATAGTATTCAAAATAACATGAGTTCATTGTCTTGTGGTTTTAGAGATCAAAAGTCCGAAAGAGGTTAATGGAGCTAAGATCAAGGTATTAGCAGAGTTGTGTTCCTTCAAAAGCCTATAGAGGAAAATCTGTTTTCTTGCTTTTTCTAGCTTCTAGAGGCTGCCTGTATTTCTTGACTTATGGTCCATTCTTCTATCTTCAAAGCCAGTGATGTAGCATCTTCAAATCTCTCTCCCTTCGTCCCTCCCCACATCCTTCTCCCTTCCTTCTCTTCTATCCTTTTTCTCTACCCTCTCTCTTTTTCTCACTTATTTCTATTCAATTGACAAATATTTTCTCTGATCTTAATTTTTTTATAAGTACCCTTATAGTTACTGTACTATCCACCTGGATTATACAGAATAATCCTTCCATCTTGGGATGCTCAAATTAATCATATCAGCCAAGTCCCTTTTGCCATGAAAGATATCATAATTACAAATTTCAGGGATTTAGCAGGTGGACATCCTTAAGAGATCATTATTCAGCCTGCCACAGAGATGTTTTACAAAATACCTGGTTCTCTCCTAAACAAATGTCAATGTCATGAAACACACAAAATTTGATGAATCATTACACTTAAAGGAGACTAAGATAAAAACTAAATGCAATGCCTGACTTGGGTTTGAATGCTGCATCAGAAAAAACTGTCATAAAATATTATTAGAATAATAGAAAGAATTTAAATAACTAAACAATGATTACATAAATGAATGTCCTTAATTTGAGGAAAAGCACAATGAAATATTTAGGAACAAAGGAGCATACTGCTGTAATATAATTTTAAATGAATTAACCATAGTACTAGAAGAATGATAAAGCAGATGTGGCAAAATACCAACAGCTAACTAATCTGTTAAAGGGATCCAGAAGTTCTTTGCAATATTCTTGTTAGTTTTTCCTGTAACTTTGAAGTTACTTACAAATAAACCAGTATTAAAATATACCCCCAAACGTTCTCTTATAGTACAATCTTATCAGGTAAGTTATTCATTATTAGCACTAACACTACAGTTACCCAGAAATGGTCTTCATGATGTCAATGAAGAATACTAGAAAAAGCAATAATTGAAGCTTAGGTGAAAAGATGTTCGAGGCTTGTTCAGTGTTGATCCCTGAAATGAGCCTGCATTCAAGTACAATGGGATGGTACTACATCAGATGTTATAGTCAGTGCTAAGTTTTTTTTTTTTTTTTGAGTTACAGAGTATTTCAGAGAATTTTTTAGTCATGGGATACACAATACAGCAATAATTAAGGCAGATATGTACATGATGGCTTGGAAGAAAATTACTTTTAATTTGGCAGCTGAAGGAATTTGCAAGTTATATGACTTTTCTAGTATACTAATTTTGAGATGATGGGGTTCAAACTGGGATGTTAGCAGGTGGCCTGGAGAGAAAGAGGTTCAGAGTTATTGCAGAAAAAAAAAAGAATTAATAGAACGTATGCAAGATATGGTGAGATAGATAAAACTAAGACTGGAATGTTTTTACTTGATTATTTTTATTAGTTTGGATAACTAAGCAAGTAATGAAAACTTTGACAGGAAAGTTGATATGTGAGAATGATTAATTAACTATTTGACATAATAAGTCAGATCAAATATTAAGATAAACATTAAGAAATAATCTATAAGCTATTATAGATTTAGGATCAAATCTCAGTAGACACAAAAAGTACAGTTGTAAAATTTAGTTATGGAAACATGTCTACTGATTCTGATATTTTACATTAACACTGGACCTACTTATTTGATGTTATGGAAACATGAAAAATCTAATATGGTGAGAAGAGAAATCTATTTTAACTTAATCTATTTCCATACTTACATAGCAATAAGCTGTCAGTTTATGCACTTGCAAATTTCCATTTTCTTTCAAGATAAGATGGATTTTATGTGTACAATTTGTTTCTAATTTTAAAACATACTTTTATTTTAAGGCAATGCAGCAGATCTATTTTTGTCAAGATAACATCATAATTTTAGAACCTGTGTGAAAATTAACTTCTAAATCTATAAAATCACATTCAAATTGTCATCATTAATTCTGCTTGATACTTTTCAGGAAAAAAATCATTTCTTCCTCTTTAAAATATGCAGTATAAATTCTGCTATGTTAACTGGTCCTGCAAAACATGATTATCACTCAACACTTACTTCAATACTCTGCAGATTGTTTTTAATCTTTTTTATACTTCCTGGTGTTCTAATCTTCTGAAGATTTCCTAATTGAAAACATTTTTCTCTTTCCAGTGATCCCTTTGTACTTCTACCTAATGCCAGTGGGCTGCATTCCATCGGTTCCTGTATTTGTGTATCATCCTTTAAAAAAATAATCCCCATTATCATACACAACATTTATTGAGCACTTGCAATGCATAAATTTTACATGAAGTAAGCGATATTTAAGTATGATGTATTAGTTTCCTATTACTTCTGTAATAAATTACCACATACTTAGGGCCTTGAAAAAATGCTAAATTATTTTCTTACATTTCTGAAAGTTAGAAGTCTTAAAAACAAATACAAACAAACAAAGGTGTTGGCAGGGTTTTATTCCTTCTGGAAGCTTCATGGGAGAATCTGTTCTCTTGTCTTTTCCAGCTCCTAAAGGCCAGCTTACATTCCCTGCCCCCGCTTCCTCCACCTTCAAAGTGAACTTTTTCAATCTCTGTTTTCAGTTGTCCCAGCTTTTTCTTCTTCCCTTGATCTTCTTACCTCCTTCTACAATGGCTTTTTGATTACACCAGCCCATCCAGATAATCTAGGATAATATCCCTTTCTCAAAATTCTTAATCTTATTACATCTTCAAAACTCTTTTACCAGGGAAGATTCTAGACACCTAGGAGATGGGCATCTTTGGGAAACCATTATTCTGTCTACTTCTCATGAGTCAGAGAGAAATATCTTTCCAGTGTCACTCATCTTGTTAGTTAGCAGAGATCAGAACAAACCCAGAATTTTATGACTCTGAAAGTACTCCCTATACATTGTGGCCTTCTTGGACAGTTCTTGCAGCCTCCACCTTTGGAAGCCTTCCAACCACTTTTATTCCCAACAGGAGTACCAGAAACCTCACATACTCCACATGTTAATGACCATGGAAACAAATAGCCATAGAATATCTTATTTACCCCTTCAGAAGTAATATGGCCATATATTACTTTACTACAAGCTTTGGTAAGCTTTTTATATGTCTTATTTTTCACTACTACACAAAAGATACAAAGTTCGGTTGTTTGATTTTATCCTAAAATAAAAAAAAAAAAAAATCTCTTCTGACCATGCTGCTTTCCCGCATATATGGAAAACATATCCACAATATGATAAATGGTTTGCTCACATCCCTGCACAGTTTTTGAATTTTCAGATCATAAGTTCTAGATATAGATAGACATGGTGATGATTATGCTAAAGCTTGAAACAGGAAAACCAAAACAATTGTCATGCCTCCGTTAAGGAAATACTCCCAGGCTATTTAAAAGGTATATTATTCATTATATTTTTATTTTCTAGAAGGAGTTTGGAATAAGATAACTACCAAGAAGCACATGTTTAAATCTACTATAATTATTTATTAATCCATTTTGTAATCTATTTTTAAGGGAAAATATATTAATTTTTTAGCAAAAGTTCTTACATTGCATCTAAGAGCACTATCCAGACTAAGTAAATTGTACCATATAGAGATGTGTTCATTACCAAAGCAAATAAACAAACAAAAACCAAACAAACAAAAAATCCCAAAATTAATCTTTCTAGCACAGAATTTTCCCATATATGGCATTTGTTTATAAATCTCTCATTCATGTTTAAATAATTTGTGTTTGATCAAGGTGCTATGCAATAGTTTTTATAGAAGATTCATTGATAATTAACTGAGGGAACATATTTTAAAGGTATTTTCTAGAAACTATATTTAAAACTTATTTTTGAGCAGTGTCTATTTACCCAGCATTGCAATAGATGATCATACTTACAACAAACTTTCTAATTAATAGTTTCTCCATTTTAAAGATTCTTAAATTGGAACTCAAAGAATTTAACCTGACTATAGAGGTTATTTTGTGTCCAGCTTTTTGAGTAGCATTAAAGAATCTAGCATTTCCAAGAGCAGTAACCATGAAAAATGACTCAAATTTTCACAATATGAAGTTCAAGACTTCATAATATTTAGAGTGCATTATGCCTGTCTTTTGATATCTTAAAAGTTGGCGTATTTTGGAAGGTCTAGATTTGTTCTGTGCATTCTAGAAGATATTTACACTTTGAACTTATATTCACTGAATGTTTTGTTAGTCTGCTAGATGCTGAGAAGTAGTGCAGTAAACCACAAAGATATGTGGCCTTTAATCATCATTTCTACAACTCTGTTGGGGGAGAAAGACATTAAAGTGATAGACTTAGATTTCCTAGAGATAGTCCAAGATGGCAGAGGATTAGGAGAACTTAGCTTTTTCTGGTCCTAGGAACTCAGTTAGATAGCTATCAAATCATTCTGAACACTTATGAACTCAACCAGAAATCTAAGAAAAGAATAGCTGCAATTATACACATAAAAAAAGGCAATTTTCTGCAAGGTAGGAGTTGCAGAGAAGTGGCTCTGAGGTGATAAATAGAATGATAGACATCAGGGGGAGGGAGTCTCGGTAAGCTTGCACCAGAAAGTGATATAGCAGCTAAGCACAAAATCAGAACTTTTATAAGTTTGCTCCAGTGGGGAACTTCCAGGCTTGAAAGTCGCTCAGGTGGCAACGTGGAATCCTAGTGAGGACACTGTGGTCTCAGGATCCCTGGAGTCATAGAAAGACCAGCGGTGCCTGAGTGGCCCATAGTTCCCAGGTATCTGACCATGAAAGCTGGCTGAAACCAGTGAGCCCAGGAGTGGGCCTTCAGCTCGGGTTGTCATAACTGTGAACTGAGACATAGTCAGGTGACTGTTTTCTGAACAGGGACCCAGCAAGTGGCAGAATTGCTTGGAGATATCTCCCTGGGAGGTGGGGGGAGAAAAGCAGGTGCACACTGCAGGAGTTTGTAGGGTTTGGAGACTCAAAGCTGGGTTGTGTGCTTGAAAGAAAAATGCGCAGCCACAGGCTGGGTCAGCACAAAGACCAGATGGAAACCAGGGAGACAGGAGTGATTGACTGCTTTTCCCTGAGGCTACACAGAGAAGCGAGGCTCTGAGTTCTCTCTCTAGGGCTGGAGATTAGGAGGATACCATTTTCATTTTCATCCTCTAAAGCAACATGGAAAGCCTTCAGGGAATGAAAGCCATATAGAGCAAACTGGAATAGATTATTTAGCCTGGCCGCTTGGCAAAGGCAGTGCAATTCTGCCCAGGACAGACACGTAAGAAACAGTACAACAGGCCTCTCCCCCAGAAGATAAGCAAGAACATTCAGCCAAGACCAAGTTTACTGATATTGAGAACTGCCAAACTCCAATGCTACAAGAAAATAATATTGAGAATTCATTATTTTCCCCCATGACTCTTTAGTCTTTCAATTTTAATATTTTCTTTCTTTCCTTTTTCAACCAATTTATTTTATCATTCTTTAATTTTTTTTAATTTTCATCTTTACAGTTACAGTCTGTCCTTCAACTGTATTCAATTATATATATATGTATATACATATATATATATACATATACATATATACATACATATATTCTTTCTTTCCTCACAATCTTGGGATGTAGTTTCTTCTGACAAAAGGTTAAAAATACTTAAGGATATAATATATTGCCCTATTATGTTCACCTGTCTGATTATATTCTCTTTCTCTCTTTTTAAATTTAAATTTAATTATTTTTCTTTTCAGATTCAGGTCTCTTGTGATTTGTTTAGTGTATATATTTCTCTGGAGTTGTATTGCCATTTTAATATTTTGTTCTCTCATTCATCTAGTCTTCTCTGGACATAATGACAAGACCGAAAAACTCACCTCAAAGAAGAGAACGAGAGGCTGCACTGACTGTTAGGGATCCAATCAGTATGGATATAAGTAGATATCAGAACTAGAGTTTAGAATAATGATTTTAAAGATACTAGCTGGGCTGGAAAAGACATAAAGTACACTAAATAATTCCTTTCTGGAGAAAAAAAGGAACTAAAATTTAATGAAGTCAAAATCAAAAAGGTTATTAATGAGATGCAATAAAAAATGAAGGCTCTAATTGCTACGATAAATGAGAGAAGAGAGAATTAGTGATGTAGAAGACATAATAATGGAGAATAAAGAAGCTGATAAAAAGAGAGATAAACAACTATTGGATCATGAGGGGAGAATTTGAGAGATAAATGATAATATAAAGCCAAAACAATGTTAGAATAATTGGGATCCCAAAAGAAGAGGAAAGAGAAAGGGAGGGAAAAGATATATTGGAGTAAATTATAGTGGAGAATTTCCCTGATCTGGGGAAGGAAGCAGGCATTTAAGTCCAGGAGCACAAAGAACTCCCCTCAAAATCAATAAAAATATAGGTTTTAAAAATAGGCTAACATGTCAACATATAAGAGTGAAACCTGAAAATCTCTGAGACAAAAAGAAAATCCTGAAAGCAACTTAGGACAAGAGGTTCATACCCTATAAGGATAAAAACATTAAACTGGCAACAGATCAATCCACAAAGACCTGGCAGTCCAGAAAGCATTGGCATGACACATTCAGGGTGCTAACTGAAAGAAATATGTAGCCAAGAATACTTTATCCAGCAAGTATGTCATCCAAAATAGAGATAAAAATCTTCCAGGACAAATAGAAACTAAAAGAATCTGTGATCACTAAATCAGCCTTATAAGAAATATTAAAGGGGATTCTTTAAGCAGAGACCAAAAGTAACACAGAAAAGAAAGGAACAGAGACAATATACAGAAACAAAGACTTCACAGGTGATACAATGGCACTAAATTCATATCTTTCAATAGTTATTCTGAATGTAAATGGGCTAAGTGCCTCAATCAAAAGACACAGGGTATCAGATTGGATAAAAAAGCAAGACCCATCAATATGCTGTCTGCAAAAGACTCATTTTAGACCCAAAGACACCTCCAGACTGAAAGTGAGGGAGTGAAAAGCAATTTACCATTGTCAATTTACATCGACAAAAACCTTGGGGAGCTATCTTTATATCAAACAAATTGGGTCTTAAACCAAAGACTATAATAGAAGATGAGGAAGGACACTATATCATAATTAAAGGATCTATCCAATAAGAAGATCTAACAATTTAAATATTTATACCCCTAACATGGGAACAGCTGATTATATAAGCCAATTAATAACAAAATTAAAGAAACACATTGATAATAATACAATAATAATAAAGAACTTTAACACTCCACTTACAGCAATGGACAGATAACTAAACAGAAGTTCAATAAGGAAATAATGGCTTTGAATGATGCACTGGATCAGAGGGACTTCACAGATACACTCAGAGCATTTGATCCTGAAGCAACAGAATGCACATTCTTCCCTAGTGCACATGGAACATTTTCGGGAATAGATCACGTCATGGGTCACAAATCAGATCTCAAGTGGTCCAAAAGACTGAGATCATTCCTTGCACATTTTCAGATCACAGTGCTTTGCAAGTTGAACTCAATCACAAGAGGAAATTTGGAAAGAACTCAAATACATGGAGGCTAAAGTGCATCTTATGAAAGAATGAATGGATCAACCAGGAAATTAAAAAATAATTTAAAAAATTCATGGAAACAAATGAAAATGAAAACACATGTGCTCAAAACCTTTGGGATACAGCAAAGGCAGTCTTGAGAGGGAAGTATATAGCAATACAAGCCTTTCCTAAGAAACAAGAAAGGTCTCAAATACACAACTTAAACTTACACCTAAAGGAGCTGGACAAAGAACGACAAATAAAGCCTAGCAGGAGAAGAGAATTAATAAAGATAAGAGCACAAATCAATGAAAGAGAAACTAAAAGAATATAGAACAGATCAAAAAACTAGGAGCTGGTTCTTTGAAAGAATTAATAAGTGGCATGGCTCAGTTGGTTAAACGTCTGCCTTTGGCTCAGGTCATGATCCCCAGGTCCTGGGCTGGAGTCCCGCATTGGGTTCATTCTTCAGTGGGGAGCCTGCTTATTCCTCTGCCTGCCACTCCTGCTGATTGTGCTCTCTTTTTTACCCCACCGGCAAATAAATTTTGAAAGATTCTTTAAAAAAACTGAAGGAATTAATAAGATTGATAAACCTTTGGTCAGGCTTATCAAAAAGAAAAGAGGAAGGACTCAAATAAATAAAATAATGAATGAAAGGGGAGAAATCACAACCAACAATGAAGAAATACAATTATAAGAACATATTATGAGCAACTATGTGTCTAATAATTAGGCAATCTGGAAGAAATGGATGCATTTCTAGAGATGTATAAACTACCAAACTGAACCAGGAAAAAATAGAAAACCTGAACAGACTCATAACCAGCAAGAAAAATTGAAGCAGTAATCAAAAATCCCCCAACAAAAAAGAGCCCACGGCCAGATGGCTTCCCAGGAGATTTTACCAAACATTTAAAGAGAAATTAGTGTCTAGTCTTCTGAAGCTTTAAAAAAAAAAAAAAGTGAAATGGAAGGAAAACTTCCAATTTCACTTTATGAGGCCAGCATTACCTTGATCCCCAAACCAGACAAAGACCCTATCAAAAAGGAGACTTACAGACTAATATCCCTAATGAACATGAATGCAAAACTTCTCACCAAAATACTAGCCAATAGGCTCCAACAGTACATTAAAAGGATTGTTCACCACAATGAGGATGGGTTTATTACTGTGTTGAAAGATTGGTTCAACATCTGCAAATCAATGTGATATACTACATAAATAAAAGAAAGGACAAGAACCATATGACCCTTTCAATAGATGCAGAAAAAGCATTTCACAAAATACAAAATTCTTTCTTGATTAAAATTTTCACAGTGTAAGGATACCTCAATATCATAAAAAGCCATCTCTGAAACCCCACGGCAAATATCATTCTCAATGGGAAAAACTGAGAGCTTTTCCTCTAAGGTCAGGAATACAACAGGGATGTCCACTATCATCAACTGTTCAGCATAGTACTAGAAGTTCTAGCCTCAGCAATCAGACAACAAAAAGAAATAAAAAACCTTCCAAGTTGGCAAAGAAGAAGTCAAACTCTCACACTTTTTGCAGATGACATGATACTCTATGTGAAAAACTCAAGACTCCACCTCAAAATTGATAGAACTCATACAGAAATTCAGTAAAGTGACAGGATATAAAATTAATGCAGAGAAATCAGTTGCATTTCTATACACTAACAATGAGACAGAATAAAGAGAAATTAAGGAGTTGATGCTATTTACAATTTTTCCCCAAACCATAAGATACCTAGGAATAAATCTAATCAAAGAAGCAAAGAATCTGTACTCAGAAAACCATAGAATACTCATGAAAGAAATTCATGAAGACACAAAGAAATATAAAACTGCTCCATGCTCATGGATTAGAAGGGCAAATATTGTGAAAATGTCTATGCTACCTAGAGCAATCTATACATTCAATGAAATCTCTATCAAAATTCCATTGACATTTTTCACAGAGATGGAACAAATAATAGTAAAATTTGTATGGATCCAGAAAAAAAACCAAATAGCCAAAGAAATGTTGAAAAAGAAAACCAAAGCTGGTGTCATCATGATCCCAGACTTCCAGCCATATTACAAAGCTGTAGTCATCAAGACAGTATGGTATTGGCACAAAGACACATAGATCAATGGAACAGAATAGAAAACCCAGAAATGGACCCTCAACTCTATCAATTTAACTTGGACAATGCAGGAAAGAATATTCAATGGAATAAAGACAGTCTCTCCAATAAATGGTGTTGAGAAAATTGGATAGCCACATGAAGAATAATGAAACTGGACCATTTCCTTATACCACTTACAGAATAGACTCATAATGGATGGAACACCTAAATGTGAGATAGGAATCCATCAAGATCCTAGAGAACACAGACCACAACTTCTGTGACCTTGGCCACGGCAACTTCTTCTAGACATGTCTCCAAAGGCAAGGGAAACAAAAGCAAAAATGAACTATTGCGACTTCATCAAGATAAAAATATTTTTGCACAGCAAAGGAACAGTCAACAAAACCAAAAGACAACTGACAGAATGGGAGAAGATGTTTGCAATATCTTATCAGTATCCATAATCTATAAAGAACTTATCAAACGTAATACCCAAAGAGCAAATAATCCAATCAGGAAATAAGCAGAAGACATGAGCAGACATTTCTCCAAAGAAGACATCCACATGGCCAACAGACACATGAAAAAATGTTCAACATCACTTGACACCAGGGAAATACAAATCAAAACCACAAAGAGATACCACCTCACACCAGTCAGAATGGCTAAAATTAACAAGTCAGGAAATGATAGATGTTGGTGAGAATGTGGAGAACCCTCCTACACTGTAGGTGGGAATGCAAGCTGGTGCAACCACTCTGGAAAACAGTATGGTAGTTACTCAAAAAGTTGAGAGTAGGGATACCTACCAACCCAGCAATTGCACTGCTGGGTATTTACCCCAAAGACACAAATGTAGTGATCCAAAGGGGCACGTGCACACCAACATTTATAGCAGTAATGTTCACAATGGCCAAACTATAGAACGAGTCCAGATGTCCATTGACAGATAAATGCATAAAGAAGATGTGGTATATATACTACAGAATACCACTCAGCTATCAAAAAAAGTGAAATCTTGCCATTTGCAATGATGTACATGGAACTAGAGGGTATTATGCTAAGTGAAATTAGTCAATCAGAGAAAGACAATTATCATATGATCTCATTCATATGTGGTTAAGAAATAAAACAGAGGATCATAGAAGAAGAGAAGAAAAAATAAAAGAAGGTGAAATGAGAGAGGGAGACAAACCATACGAGACTCCTAATTATAGGAAACAAACTGAGGGTTGTTGGAGAGGAGGCAATGGGGGTGTACATGATGTAATGAGCATTGGGTATTATGTAGGACTAATGAATCACTGACCCTGAAACTAATAATAAATTATATGCTAATTAATTGAATTAAAAAATTATATAGACTTACACATATTTATTAACTTAGAAGTGTTTATAAATACTTATTCTCTGTAATTTTGATTAATGGAGAAAACATGTCATCAGTTGAAAGCACAGAAGGGCAACATTTGTATACAAATAAATAACCTTACTTAAAAAATAAAAGATAATTCAAAGTAGCTGATAGGTGTTGAGACAACTCTGTTACCTGAGGTGTTCATCTATTGGCTGGATGTCATATATTCAGGGTCTTCAGATACAATCTGTACTTTAAAGTGCCTCAAAATCTTAGAATCATTTGAGATTTTCTGCAGAATTATTCTTACTTTCTATGCAAGGATTTACTATATACATTATAGACAGTAAAACCAACATGATAATTAAATAAAATAATAGGGCTGTATGAATAAGGCTATGAATGTAATATCAATTATGTCTTTTCTTGCAGTCCATACAATTTATTCTGCAAGTTCATCTGACTTGTTTAATAGAAGTCTAATCTCTCTTCTAGAATATATTTGTAAGGATTTCTTTTTCGAGATAATGGTCTAATACTTTGAGATAGTTAATAGCAATGGTGACAAAATAGCCACCCATCCCAATATATTTTCTCTCCAAAGAGCATGAAGTAAAAATTAAATTTTACCCCAAACTGCATTCTTAATATAAATTGAAGGCAGATACTGGCAAAACTTCAAAATAGCAATATATAAAAAGATAGGAATAAATACTAAAGCTGCACAAAAAGTTGTGTGCCCTTCTCAGTTCCAACCTACCTACCATGAGAATTTGTGGAAAGGAAAGGCAAAATGAGAAAACCTGAGGGTGAGACAAACAAGCCAATTAAAGACTGTGTGTTTTTCTGAAATGACTGCCCAAAAGACTAAATCTATCCTGTCTAAAATTACTGAACAACAATAACAACAACATCACAGTTCTGGCCAGAAAATAGCATGGGTTGCAGGGAAGGTATTCCAATGTACATGTGATTTAAAGTGGCTGGCAGGATTGAAGTGGGCATTCCTGGAAAGAAATGCAAACTCTGGGAAAATAAAAAGTCAAAAACAAAAGAGAACAAAAAACAACAAACAAACAAATAAAAAAACAGGAGGAAGAAGGAGGGGAAGGAAAAAGAAGAGAAAAGAAAAAGGGAAAGAAAGGAAAGGAAAAGAAAACATAAGAAAAGAGAAAAAGAAAGAAGTAACATTTGGCAACTGGGTGACAAAGGAAAAAAAAAACACTTATTACGGACTGAATTATTTGTGTCCCACAAAATCAATATGCTCAAATCCTAATCCTCCACAGAGATACACCTAGAAGGTGGAGCCTTTTTTTTTTTTTTTTTAAGATTTCATTTATTTATTTGAGAGAGAAAATGAGAAAGAGAATGAGAGGGGAGAGGTTAGAAGGAGAAGCACCACCACCCCTTACCCCCCTCCACCCCCTACCACCACCACCACCCTGCCACCGCTGAGCAGGGATTCCCGATGCAGGACTCAATCCCTGGAGTGGAGGGCATGGCCTGAGCTGAAGACAGCTGCCTAATCAACTGAGCCTGAGCCACCCAGGCACCAGAGAAGGTAGAGTCTTTTGGAGGAAATTAGGTCATGAGATTAAGTGCCCATGAGTGAGATTCATGGCCTTCTGAAAGAGACCCCAGAGAACTCTCTTCCTGCCATGTGAGGTCAGAAGGAGCAGTTGGCTGTTTGTAACCTGGAAGAGAATCCTCACCAGAACCTGACCATGTTGGCACACTGATCTAGTACTTCCAGCCTCCAGAGCTGTGAGAAACAAATATTTATTGGGCCTGAAAGATCACACAGAGGATTTTGGCCAGAAGCCAGACTCCTCAATTATAAAGACTGTGTTATTAAGCAAAAATCTATAAGAGGTGCAAAGAGACATAGATTTAAACATAATAACAGAAGACTTTAAAGCATCTTTTTAAATAATTGTCTAAAACCCAGAAGCAAAAACCAAAAAACCAAAAAACCAAAAACCTAAAAATACCATGAACACACAATCCTATGTATATCATATATATTATATGATCTATTAACATATATCTAGAAATAATATCTCATCATATATCGAATATAGTATTAATATATGGGACTAAAATATGAAAGAATGTTTAAACTCCCTCATAGAGAAATGTAAATTAAAACAATATTTAAATACCATTTCTCATCTATCAGACTGGCAAGAATTAAAACGTATGAGTACACATTCTGTTGGCAAAGTTGTAGGGAAAACTGAAACAGTACTCCCTTATTGTTGGTTGAAATGCAAACTGGTACTATCCTTTCAGAGAGGAATCTGGCATTCCGTAACAAAATTACAATGTATTTACCTTTTGACCCATTAACCCAACTGCTAAGAAACTATTGGAAAATGTACCTGCAACCATAGATATGTACCAGGTTACTCACTGCAGCATTATTTGTAATTGACACATATGAGAAACATAGTGCCCAAACCTAGAAGAATGGTTAGAAATACTTGGTATAGGGGCACCTGGGTGGCTCAGTTGGTTAAGCGACTGCCTTCGGCTCAGGTCATGATCCCGGAGACCCGGGATCGAGCCCCACATCGGGCTCCCTGCTCGGCGGGAAGCCTGCTTCTCCCTCTCTCACTCCCCTTGCTTGTGTTCCCTCTCTGGCTGTGTTTCTCTCTGTCAAATAAATAAAATCTTTAAAAAAAAAAAAAAAAAAAAAAAAAGAAATACTTGGTATATCCACACGCACACACACAAACCACTATCTGGCTGTAAAAAGACTGAGGAAATCTCTATAAACTGATTTGGAATCATTTCCAGGATCTGCAAAAAGCAAGATGCAAAAGAGTATAGATACATGCTATCTTTCATGTAAGAAAGGGGCTCTAAGGGGAAAATACATCCGTTGTTTTGTATTTTAATCTATTAGTGCTGCTATAACAAAATACTGCAGCAGACTGAATGGCTTATAAATAACATACATTTCTCACAATTCTGGAGACCAGAAGTCTAAGAAGATCATGTCGTGTAGGGGAGCTATGGATCTCTCTGGTATCTCTTTTCTAAGTACCCTAATCCCATTCATGAGGGCTCCACCCTTATGTCCTAATTACTCTCAAAACCTCTACCTCCTAGGTGAAGAGTGGCTCTCTCCTAAGTGGCTCACTCAGAGCCTGCTTCTCCCTCTCCTTCCTACACTCCCTCCTGCTTGTGCTCTCTTTCTCCCTCAAATAAATAAAATATTTTTAAAAATGTTCTACCGCCTAGTACTATCATATTGGATATCAGGATTTCAATACATGAACATATGAATTTGAGGTAACACAAACATTCAGACCATTCAAACATACATACGTACACACACGCATTTGTGTAAAAGAAAATCCCAGAAACTAAAGAGATTGATTACTTACAGGGGCTGGATGGGAAAAGGGTAAAAAGAAAGAAGCATTGAGTAATAGGCAAGGGGAGGAAGGGAATTTACAATAAGTGTACTTTGTATAGCTTTTACTCTTAGAATTGTATTCATGTTCACATGCCCCCTAATATATGTATTTAAAATGATTTACTGATTTTCGGTGTGGTGGGAACCCAACTTGGAATACATACAGTGAAAAAAACACAGCTAATTATATTACCAATGAAAAATATAATCACACCAAAGGAGGTAAGCAACATTGAAGGTAAAGTTTGGATAAATCTTTGACCCTACAGATTTATAGTTTCATCAAATTGGGCATTTCAGACACTCACATTAAACAAAGACAGGTATTATGTCTCTAATTTTCAAAATAGCATTGGGCCACACTTTCTACATAGTCTAAGCTCAACAAATCGATGAATGAAAGATGAATTTTAAATATAAATAGTTATTCAGTTTTCATTTAACTGTGGTTTTCAACTGGTTTTGATTTTACCCCATAGGGGAGGGATATTTAGCATTATCTCCAGGGTTTTTAGTGCCAAAACTGTGAGAGGGAAGTTGCTATTGCCATCTAGTGGCATCTAGTGGGAGAGATCAGACTATTGCTAAGCATCGAGCATAAGAGGCACAGAATATTCCGTCTACAAAAAAATGAACTGGCCCAGAATGTCAAAACTGCCAAAACTGTTGAGGAACTCTGGTTTAGACTAATTCAGTTGTGATAACAAGTAATAGGTTAATGAAGATCTGTACTTTCCAAAATGTAAATGAAATAAAATCAGTATTCAGGGTCCTCCATATGAATTAATATAGGCAGATGCAAGTGTTACCAAAAAACTATTTATATTTTAAAATTTAGAGAGCAATGATAATTGCACTGATTTTGAATAAAGTTGAAAGACAATCCCTTTTCGGTTGTTTCAGTGTTGTGGTGAAAATCACAATATTAATTCAGGTTTGTCCAACATCTGATGAGAGAACTGTATGTTCTCTTGGGAAGTGAAAATATCTTTTAAAAAACTCATAAAACACTCTAATTATTCTATTCTTTGTTCTGCACAAAAATTAGCTACAGATTCCTGCAGAGAACAAGGATGCAGATGTTGCTTCTACACTCAGCTGGATGATTTCATTAAATTCAAATTGTAAACTCAAATATATGTTTCAGTTTCTTCTCTCCCTTATGGATGTAGCATCTCAAGACCTAGTTTATCAACTTTGTGTTAAATATAGACTAAGAAATGTGCTTGAGATGTAACTTTCGAGATATAAAAGTCATTTCAACAAAAACATAATTTTCATGTATTTTTAAATTGATATTTCCACATGTTATCTACTTAGTGTATTTCTCAAGTAGAATTTCTGGAAGAAGTTCTGATGACATTATTGAATTCAGAGAGTTCAGCACGCCACCACTTTTAAAATCTCTTTCTAAACAAAGAATGTTCAATTATTTTCCTAGCAGAAATATTCGCCCCTCACTGACCACTTGATCATGTTAGTCAACCAGATGTATTATGTGAATCACTGAATCTTTCATATTTAATAGTTCAGACATAGTCTCATTGGATGTGGTCTAGTACATTATATTACCGTGTCCTTTTATAAATGGTATAAAAGTAGTTTATTGTTATAATTAATTTTTAAACACAAGATAATATGAACGTTTATACATTGACATAGTGTGAGAAACATTTAACTAGGCAAAGCATATGACTTGGGCTCAAGTGGATTATTTAATTACTGACATTTTCCTGTGAGACAAAACAGGTGGCTTTCCAAAAATAAATAATCAAAGGAAGTTTTTGCCTAATATAATTTTTAAAAGTCTGCTTTGAAAAAAAAAAAAGGTCTGCCATGAGATCAATAAACTTAAGTTAAAATTATACCTCACAACGTTTTAATTCTAAAGAGGATTTTTAAAAGCATTGAAAAAAATGATAATTTTAACAGGATGTTAATAATCGTAAAAACAGCAATAGATTTCTTTCCTTTTTAAACCTAAATAATACTCCATCTTATACATATACCACATTTTCTTCATGCATTGTTCCAGGGATGGACATCTAGGTTGTTTCTTTATCTTAGCTATTATAAATAACTCTGCAATAAATATGGGATGGCAAATATTTGTTTACAATTCCAATTTCATTTTTTTTGATATATATCAAGAAGGGGGTTGCTGGATCATATGGTAGCTCTATTTTTTAATTTTTTGCAGAACCTCCATACTTTTTTCCATAGTAGCTGCAGCATTTCACTTTCCCACCAAGAGTTTCTATTTCTCTACATACTCACTAACATTTGTTACCTTCTGTTTTTATGATAATAGTCTTCTTAACAGACGTGAGGTTGTATCTTATTGAACTTTTCCTCTACATTTCCCTGATGATTAGTGGCGTTGAGCTTTTATTCATACATCTGTTGGCCACATGTACGTCTTTTTTGGAAAAATCTACTCAAGATCTTTGCCCATTTATTAATTGGATTATTTGTTTTTTGGTGGTTTTGCTTTTGTTTTTTATTTGCTACTGAGTAAATGGAGGTCCTTATATATCTTTATATCTTAGTTATTAACCCCTTATCACATATACGGTTTGCAAACTTTTTCTCAAAGTCCATAGGTTGCCTTTTCACTTTGTTAATTGCTTTTTTTGCTTTGCAGGAGCTTTTTAGTTTGATATAGTCCCACATGTATATTCTTGCTTTTGTTATCTATGCTTTTAGTGCCATATCTAAGAAATCATTGCCAAAACCAAGGTTGGGAACATTTTTTTGTTTTGTTTTTTTTCCTAGGAATTTTACAGTGTCAAGTATTATTCTGTTTCAAGTTTTTAATCCCTTTTGAGTTGACTGTTGTATAATAGTGTATGATAAGCATCCAATTTCATTTGTTTTTAATGTGAATATTTAGTTTATATGGAATTATTAAGACTTAAAAAAGAAAATCCTGTGAGAACATGAATGAACCTTGAGGAAATTATGCTAAATGAAAAAAGCCAGTCACAGAAAGACTATTACTGCACGATACCACTTTTATTAGGTATATAAAATCACTGAATACACAGAATCAGTCAGTGGAATGGGGATGGCTAGGGGCTGTGAAGGGGAGGCAAAAGGCAAAAAGTTGCTAATTGTCAGGTGTAAGGTTTCAGTTATGCAGGATGATTAAGTTCTAGACATCTGCTGCATGACCTTGTTTCTACAGTTACCGATACGTTGTTATATACATAGAATTTTGTTAAAAGGGTATGTCTAGTGGTAAGTGTTCTTATAAAAACAAACAAACAGGAAACTACTATTTACTGCCCATCTGCTTTGGATATGATCTCATTAAAAGTGATAATAGTCGTGTAATAGTTGTATAAAGAACATTTGAGCTACTCCATTTTACCTCTGAGAAAATTAAGAGCCTAAGATTGTCGGGGAATTTTCCTAAAGTTATAGAATATTTAACTTGGGCAAATAGTAAGATTATGAACACAGGTTAGTAAAATTTTGAATCTGTATAATTGCCAACAGACTACCTTCCAATTTGCATTCTCTGTCTTTAAACCATCCAACAGGGCTTGAAGGAAAGTGGTTTGTCTGCAAGGTTGTATTTGTGAACAATCTAAGGTAGGACAGTTCAAGAAACCATGTTATTTCATTTCAAAATCAGTTTTACCCAAAATATAAATTGTTCTTTTTCTAAAGGCTGTATAAAAGATGGAAACTTTGAAATCATACTCTCCAGCTTCAGCTCTCTACTCTCTCACTTACTATCTTTGTAACCATCAGAAAGTTACTTAACTCCTTTGTTCCTCAAATTTCATTACCATGTTTATAAAATTATTAGAGCTATTAAATAAGAGAACATGTGTAAGATACCTAAAATAATATCTGAAACTTACACAATGTCATATGCCAATTATATCTCAATGAAACTGGAAAAAAATAGAAGTTACAGCTTCACTTTCTTCATCACATTGTTTACGCAATGCATAGTAATTTCATAATCTGTACTATTTTTCCATGTTTCTATGTACTTGTTTATTGTCTGTTTCCAATATAAAATTTAAAACATTTTTCAAAGCAAAAGAAATCTAACCCGTAAGATATATGTAGTCAATGACCACCCAGATGACCACAAAAGGACCAATGATTCCATCTAACACACCTCATACACGTCATCAGATATGATGCCAGAGAGATCTAGTTAATGGCATCTGTCTCTTTAGCTTTCACATCTTGACATTATTCTCAGAAAATCTTGTTTCTTTTTTCTAACATACCCCATAGGTTATGAATTCTAAAGTTATTAGAAGGATTATACATTCCTAAGAACTTGACCTGCCCTTTTTTTAACTGAGTAAGAAAAATATCAGAAAATATCAAGTGGAATCAATTTTTGCAGTAAACATTTGATTCCCCTTTCATGAAATCACAATTCTGTCTATGATAAAGTTTTCAAGATTATCTGGAATGTCAGAGCTGTGTGCACACAAATAATTTACTTTCATGCACCTTTTACTTCCTATTCTTTTGGAGAATAAAGAATATTTTTCTGATCAGAAATAAATACATAAACAAAAAAAATAAAAGAAATCAATACATATCTTAAATCATAGGAAGTAAATTTTAAATTTTTTGTTTCTTTTTTTTTTTTAAGATTTTATTTATTTGACAGAGAGAAACACAGCCACAGAGGGAACACAAGCAGGGGGAGTGAGAGAGGTTCAGAAGCAGGCTTCCTGCCCCGCAGGGAGCCTGATGTGGGACTTGATCCGGGGTCGCCAGGATCATGACCTAAGCCGAAGGCAGTCGCTTAACCAAGCCACCCAGGCACCCCAAATTTTAAGTTTTAAATTTAATTTTAAATTAGTTTATTGATATTGTAAACAATTTTAACCTTGGGTATGGCCACCAGAAAATCTATTCCTTCCTAAACAAGGGAAAATAAAAATGATTTTTGAATTTCATTAATTTTTATAATTAGTTTAAAAAGAAGTAAAATTACTAATAACCTCTGTAATAACAAATATGTATATATTGTGAATATCTGTAATTATTACTTAGAATTCATACACAAAAGGAAATTGTATATCAAAATATACTCTCATTCTTTTTTTTTTTTTTTTAAGATTTTATTCATTTGACAGAGAGAAACACAGCCAGAGAGGGAACACAAGTAGGGGGAGTGAGAGAGGGAGAAGCAGGCTTCCTGCCGAGCAGGGAAACCGATGTGGGACTCGATCCTGGGTCTCCGGGATCATGACCTGAGCCGAAGGCAGTCGCTTAACCAACTGAGCCACCCAGGTGCCCCTACTCTCAGTTTTATTAATTTGAACAACTTATAGAAGCTGTTAATGTTATTTGCTTTACTTTGTTGGCAAATTTGTATAATTATTAACTTTTAAACATTAATAATAAAAATGTAGTATTTTTATTATTTTTTATATTATATTTATATTATTTTTATTTTGGGGGATATCCAAAAATTTGAACACCATACTCATCTATTTAAACTTAAAGCTGAATTAATAGCATTTACACAAAATGTACATATACAATAACTTCTTTATTTAGCGTTTTCAGAATTAATGATCTGTTTCAGCAAATAATGGCACACCTCAGCCCAAGTTATATTAGCTCATAGTTTTTCAGTGTCAATCCATAAACCAAGATATGTTGTTTTCTATATACCTCTGCTATCTAGAATTAAAAAAATATGCTGTTATAGATTGAATTTCTTATATTTTGGTAACGCTTTTCTGTCTGCGTCATAATATATCTATATAAAAATTTTCACAGTGTGTATAGTAATTTAGAGTGGTCCAGGAGAGCAACCTAATATTTTAAAAATATAACATAGGTCTTAGAAAAGGAAGGACGCTCAGAAAATTTCTGGACTGCACGTGCCTAGCTGGCTCAGTCAGTGGAGCACACAACTCTTGATCTTGTGGTTGTGAGCTCAAGCCCCAAACTGAGTGTAAAGATTACTTAAAAGTAATAAAAAAAAAAAAAAAAAAAACTAAAAAAAAAAAAAAAAAAAGAAACCTTACACTAATCCCAGTAATTTCAAGGAAGTGAAGTATTAATAATAATGAAACATCTGTAGAGTGCTTACTACCTCTTAGACATTGTCCTGGTACCATATATTCATTAGCTCTCTTAATCCTCATAACCACTGTATGAGGAAGCACTTTGTTATTATTCTCATTATCCAGAAGAGAGATTTAAGACACCAAAAGGAAAAATAGCTTGACCAAAGTCACACAGCTAATGAATATTTAAGGCAGAACTTGAACCCAGATTCTTCTCACTAAGCTCTATGTTATACTTCCTCATAAATCACGTGTTTTTAGAGTGTACTTCAGTTTCCTCAATCTTTTCATGTTCTTTACCTTATTTAAAAATGTCATTTTATTATTATTTGAAACAAATGTGCATATTCATTTGAACTAATTGTGGATGAGAATTTCAACACATTGACTAAGAGAAACAGCAAGTAAGAGAAAAACTAGAGACATGTATTGAACTGCCTGGTTCCTCGGTCTATAGATTGAATATTTGTGTTTGCACAAAATTCCTATGTTGAATTCTAAGTCCAGGGTGATGGGTTTAGGACATGAGACCTTTGGTAGATGATTTAGGTCACAAGGGCCATACCTATGTAAAAGAGGCCTCAGAGAGATCTGTCACTCCTTCTATCATGTGAGGACATAATGAGAGGCCACCATCTATGAACCAGAAAGCGGACCCTCACCAAACATTAGATGTGCATGCACCATGATCTTGGACTTCCCAGCCTTCAGAAACTATGAGAAATAAATTGGTGTTAACCCACAGCTAACAGCATCTTTAATGAGGAAAAACTGAGACAAGGATGTCCATGTTATATTCAACATACCATGAATATTTGACATAGTACTGGAAACACTAGCCACAACAGTTAGGCAACAAAAAGAAATAGAAGACATCCAAGTTGGTAAGGAAGAAGTAAAACTTTCACTATTTCCAGATGACATGATACTATATATAGAAAACATTAAAAATTCCACCAAAAAGCTGCTAGAACTGCTAAAGTAAAGTTGCAGAATACAAAATCAATGTACAGAACTCTGGGGCATTTCTCTTTTTTTAATTAATTAATTTATTATTTGACAGAGAGTGATCACAAGTAGGTAGAGAGGTAGGCAGTGAGAGAGGAGGAAGCAGGCTCCCTGCTGAGTAGAGAGCCCGATGCGGGCCTTGATCGATCCCAGGACCCTGAGATCATGACCTGAGCCAAAGGCAGAAGTTGTAACCCACTGAGCCACCCAGGCACCCTGGGGCAGTTCTATACACAAACAATGAAGCACCAGAAAGATAAATTAAGAAAGCAATCCCATGCATAACTGCATCAAAAATAATAAGATACCTAAGAATAAGCCTAACCAAAGAAGTGAAAGATCTGTACTCTCAAAACCTAAAACCACTGATGAAAGAAATTGAAGACAACACAAAGAAATGGAAGGACATTCCATGCTCATGGATTGAAAAAACTAATATTGTTAAAATGTCTATGCCACCCAAAGCATTTAATGCAATCCCCTTCAAAAGCCAACAGAATTTTACACAGAGCTAGAACAAACAGTCCTACAATTTGTATGAAACCACAGAAGATACCCTGAATAGCAAAAGCAATCTTAAAAAAGAAAATCAAAGCTAGAGGCATCACAATTTCAAACTTGATGTTATAATGCAAAGCTGTAGTAATCCAAACAATATGATACTGGCATAAATATAGGCACAGAGATAAATGTAATAGAATAAAAAACCTAGAAATAAATCCACAATTATATAGTCAATTAATCTTTGACAAAACAAGAAAGAATATCCAATGGGAAAAGCACACTCTCTTCAACAGAAGATGTTGAGAAAACTGGACAGCAACATGTAAAAGAATGCAACCGAACCACTTACTTGCATCACACACACAAATAAATTCAAAATGGATTAAAGAGCTAAATGTGAGACTTGAATCTGTAAAAATAGAAGAGAACATGTGAAGAAAATTCTCTGACATTAGCCATAGCAACTTTTTTCTAGATTCGTCTCCTGACAAGGACTATATCAAAATAAAAACAAACAAACAAACAAACAAACAACAACAACAAAAAAAAAACCAAACTTCTGCACGGTGAAGGAAATAATCAACAAAACTAAAAGGCAGTCTATGGAATGGTGGAAGGTATTGTCAAATAACATATGCAATAAAAGATTAGTATTCAAAATATATAAAGAACTGACATAATTCAACAACCAAAAAAAAATCTGACTAAAATGGGCAGAAGGCACACATAAATAAACATTTCTCCAAAGAAGACATCCACATGGCCAAAAGACACATCAAAAATGGTCATCATCACTTATAGTTAGGGAAATATAAATATAAATCAAGTAAAACTCTGACTTTTCACAGATGACATGATAGTCTATGTAGAAAACCCATGACTCCACCCCAAAATTGGTAGAACTCATATAGGAATTAAGCAATGTGACAGATTGTAAAAACAATGCACAGTTGCATTTCTATGCACCAACAACAAGACAGAAGAAAGAGAAATTAGGAAATCGATCACATTTGCAATTGCACCAAAGCCCATAAGATACCTAGCAACAAAATAACCAAAGAGTAAAGGATATGTACTCTAAAAATTATAGAACACTTATAAAAACATGATTTATATTTGACCTTTTATCTTGTGTTGTACCCATGGTTATCTGATTCTTCAACATCCATCTCCTTTAAAACATTTTCTAATGGGTCTGTTCAAAGCACTCAATATAATTATATTCAGAAATTTTAATTTGATCAAGGGAAGTTTTGAATATTTATTTTTAAAAAATAAATTCAGAAAAATAAATTTATTTTATAATATTACTCTTGTAGCCTTTTTAACTTTTCATTTTTAACCTATGTGCACAATCTGAATAGCATCTAAACTGATTTTATTCTGCTATATTTGTAACCACAACATTTCCCAAGATATCTCAGTTTTATTAAATGTGTGACTAAGAACTTATGAAAAACTCAGAGGTTAAACTTCTGATTAAGATGTAAGATAATAAGAGGCAACGCTTTATTTGATACACACAAAGATAACAAAGAGAACATTAGAAACTTTTAACTTTATTCATATAAAAAGCAAAATATCAACATGCACCTGAAACTGAAAGAATGATTTTACACAAAGGAGCTATGGGTAGTGCTGATACTGCAGACCTGCTTGGCTCTGTGTCTGGGGAGAAACAGAGGTGCTCAGAAGTTCAGCTCCTGAGGGAAAAGATAGACCAAAAAAATTGTTCTTTTTCAGGTAGAAGAACAAAGTCAGGCTAAAAGGAAAACATATCTCCTGAAAAGAAAGTATGGGAAGAAAACATGTAGCTCATGAAAGGGATCTGAAAGAAAATAAAAACGTTGACCAGCCATTTGGGGGTGGGGAGGAAGATTCTGGCCTCTAGGAACGCACGGAATCAGAAGAAAAAGCCTGCATATGAATATGCAACCACAGACTAAACACGTAATGTGTCTGGTTACTATTTCAAAATTTCCAAATTCCACAGAGATGCAGAAGGCTCAAACCATCAATACAAAGTGTAGATCTGTGTTGCAATCCCCCCAAAACTGTTAGAGACAACACAACCCGCTTGAAAAGTTAGGGTAAATATGGTTGGGGTGAGTAACCTTGGGAAATCATCCTTAGAAATAGCTAGCAGGCCAAAATCCCAAATGATGCAAAGAAACAACAAAGAAAACCGTTTAATCTAAATGAATTTAAATGACTAAAGTGTCTGGAAAAGTACCTTAAACAAATGTGTTAGAATGCTCACAGAATAGATATGCATAAAAATGAACAAGATAATAAAGGAGTATTATGATCAACTATATGCTTACCGACTTGGTGACTTAGGTGAAAGAGACTACTCTTTAAAGTCACAAACTACCAATTCTTAGAGGAAATAGATGGAATCAGCATATATCCATGCAAAAAATATATACATGCAAATGCTTACATTCACTCTATTTGTGATCACCAAAACCTAGAACATTTATCCTTCACCTGCTTAATGGATTAATTAACTGTGGCATATTTGGGGGCACCTAGATGGCTCAGTCTGTTAAGCATCTGGCTTAGGCTCCGGTTTTGATTCCTGGGTCTTGGAATCCAGCCCTGCATGGGGTTGCCTGCTCAGAGTCCACTTCTTCCTCTCCCTCTGCCTCTGCTCCTGCTCATTCTGTCTCTCTCTCTCTCGCAAATAAAGTCTGAAAAAAAATAACTGTCACATATTTATACAACAAAATACTATTTTTGCAATAAAGAAACAGCATTGATGTAGGTATCAAAGTGGATGAATCTCAGGTACATTTATGCCAAGTGATAAAGCCAAACTCAAAGACTACCTCATATATGATTTGACTTAACATGACATTCTAGAAAAGCAAAATTAAAGGGCAGTAAATACATGAGTGGTTGTCAGGAAATGGTTGCAGTGTCAATGGATTGATTGCAAAAGGACATTTTTGGGGTGATGGGAATATTCTATATCTTGATTGCAATGGTGTTTATACAATTGCATAATTGTTCTGGCTGGACTTCTGGATTGCAGTGGTGAAAGTGTTCCTTCTTATTTTGTTTCTGATATTAAGGAGAAAGCTTTCAATCTTTCATCATTGAGTTACGATGTTAGCTGTGGGTATTGGTAAATGTACTTTATTGCTTTAAGTAAATTGTCTTCTATTTCTAGACTGTTGAAGTTTTTATCATAAAAGAATGTTGAACATTATCAAATGCTTTTTACATTTATTGAAACGATCCTGCGGGATCTTTCTTTGCTTCTGTTAATATGATATATAACATTAATGTCTTATGTTGAACAAACCTTATATGCCTGAATTAAGTGCCACTTGCTCACTATGTATAATCATTTCAGTGTGCTGTTTGATTCAGCTTCTTAGTGTTCTGTTGAGTATTTCTGCACTATATTCATAAAGCATATTAGCTTGTAGCTTTTGTGTCTTGTGCTATTTTTGGCTTTGCAATCAGGGTAATGTTTGATATCAAGGTAATACTGTCTCATTGATTCTGTGAGAAAGTGTGTCTTTTATTTTTTGGAAGAGTTTGAATAAGATTGATTTCAATTCTTCTTTAAATGTTTTGTAGAATCTACCAGTGACACCATCTGGCCCTGGGGTTTCCTTGATTTTTTTTGTTTTTTGTTTTGTTGTTTTTCATTCAATGGTTTGATTATGATGTTTCTTGGAATGGATCTCTTTGAGTATATTCTGCTTGTTTATTGTGGTTCTTGGATATATGGATTCATGTCTTCATCAAATTTAGGAAGTTTTCAGTCATTATTTCTACTAATTTTTTTCTGCCCATTTCTCAATATCCTCTCCTTCTGGGACTTATACTCTGTGTATTTTTATATTGTTGATGGTGTCCTTTAGTTCCATTAGGTTCTATTCATTTTTCTTCATTCTTTTTTCTCTTCAGTCCTCAGACTGGATCATTTTAAATGCACTATCTTGAATTTCACTGATTTTTTTTCTTCTACTCCTAAAATCTGCCATTAAATTTCTATAATAAATTTTTCATTTCAGTATTTGAGTAAAAGAAGATAGACACAAAAGAATATATGCTTCATGATTCTTTTTAACTAGAACTTGAAAATGGGTAATCTAATGACAGGGGTTCCCCTGAAATAATAAAACATAACAACAAACAACAGGAAGGCAAGATTTTCTTTTTTTTTTTAATAAAATTCAGGAGGGTGGTAATTTTTATGAGGCAGGAATGAGGTTATTATAAGAAAACCATAAAAGATAGGGCACAGCATTCCAAAAGGCCAGTGATATTTTATTTCTTGGCTTTGTTGGTAATTATATGGCCATTCACTTTATATTAAGAAATTAAGTTGCTCATTTCTTTTTCATGGGTCTTTTAACTTACATGTCATACTTTAAAACTCAAAAAATACATTAGAAATTTTATCACTCAAAAATATGGATTATTTCTCTAATATACATAGTTGAAGGACAAACAAAAATAATAGCTCAAATGTGGAAAGTGGAAAAATATTATTCAGCATGAATAAGGAAAATGAAAGTAAATGAGGTGCTTGACTCCTCTCAAAATGTGTTAAACAAATCCATATTTAGCTTAAGAAATCATTGTCCTCTCAGTCTCACTGAGCTGATTTTTAAAGACAGATGAGCTATGAACAGCTGGTCCATTTTCCTTTTTATAGATTTTTCACTAGAAAAATCTTCATTTCCATTACATCAGTTAATAGACTACCATATCAGACACTGATGTTCACTTTCCTCTCTTGATAACATTTCTGTGATTTAAATTTCCCTTTATTGAAGTTTATTATTCATGGACTGTGGTTTCTTCCAAAGCTGGTTCTCATCAAACATGACCTTTCATGTTTTTCTGTTGTAATGTAATGCAACTTACTTTGTAGATGATTAAAGTTCATGTCAATCACAAATCTACTCACCATGTCTATTTTACACAGTCATCAATAAGGAAACTCACATATTTCATTTCAACTATAAAATAATCTGTCTTATGTATTCAGGGAAAGATGTCAGTCTCTGTCTTTTTTGCAATGCCTTTCTTTTTTCAGTTTTTTAAAGTTAAAACTACAGATGGTAACTATCTACAATTCTTTATCTGTGGTGGTTTTTGAGCCAATTATGCCACAAGCAGGAAGGATAAAAGGAGCCCCATATCCATCAGGCCTGGCATAAGTTTCCCAGACACATATCTTGGTAGCAGTCATGACTGTTTTTCTTTAACTTTGGGGACGATCCATGAATTGTAGCATTTATTGAGAATGGACCACTCAAGGTTCAACAGTTCATATTCCTATCAGCCTTAAATCTTTATAGCATGACAAGTCATTCTGCCTAGTCCCATTCAGAAACTGGTCACTCATGTTCCCTGATTAGGGTCATGGAGTCTGCCCAACTCCTGTCAATACAACCTCCCTTTCAAAAGGCTGACTCATACTGTCCCTATATCCCATTCACTTCTGGAAATCCTGCTGTTTTTATCTAGTCTCCTAGGAATGACCACCTGTTATTTAACTCTAAACAATCATTGGCCACTTAAAAGTCCTACCATTCTGTTCCATCTCTGATGTTGTACCACTCACCACTGATAAATTGCCACAGTTATGCTTGTGTTTATCAAATTTTTTGGACCCTGGTTCAATCTGTGCAACTCTTCTACTCTAGGGAATTAACTAAAAACCAGGCCATTTTTCTCATCTCCTTATTCTGCCCTAGTGTGTATATCTCTGAACTATTTTGCATTACTTCAATTAAATGGAAGCCAAAAACAATAAGGTCTTCCAAAATGTCAAATAACTCATCAAGTGTTGAAGATTGAGAAAAAATAATTTAAAATTTATATAAGAAAACATTTTGTGACAGCTATAAATTCAAGTTATAAGTCCATGTAAGCAAAGATATAAACTGGATTGGTTTATATATATAATTTCTCCATGAAATCCTATATGGCCAAATTGGAAAACACTGATAAACAAATATTGAATATAGATTTTTCACATATATACACACATTTTTTTGAAAGAACTATACACTTATTTCTTTGAGGCAAATTTTTCTTGTTGCTATTTCAATTTTTTAAATATTGAAGATTAATATTAAAAATAAGATTCAAAAAATCTATTAAATCTAAGTGGTATTAAAATTCAAAGTAAAGTAATATTGTGTCATATAACCCATATAATTAGATTAGGCATTTTCATAGATGAAATATAAAAGTTTAATGAATGGATTTCCATAATAGTTCCATGACTTGCTGGGCATACTCATATTTACTAATTGGAATATACACCTTCATTTTATATAATATTTCTGCCACTTAAGGGTCACCAGTAAATGAAAAAAATCTCTAATAGAATTTTCAGGTGAAGGGGCACCTGGGTGGCTCAGTCATTAAGCATCTGCCTTCAGCTCAGGTAATGATCCCGGATTCCCCTGATCGAGCCCCAAATCAGGGGGGGTCCGTGCTCAGCAGGAAGCCTGCTTCTCCATCTCTCACTCCCCCTTCTTGTGTTCCCTCTCTAGCTGTGTTTCTCTATGTCAAATAAATAAATAAAATCTTAAAAAAACACAACTTATCGGGTGAAGAAAAATGTAAGTGAAAAGACAGGATTGTGGTCCACAGTAAAGCTTAAGGTTAAGGATAAAATTCAGTGGTTAGGCTCACAGAGCTAAGACCTAGCATATTAGGTGTCAGTTTAGGACAGCAAAATAATTCCATATTCAAATGTACACTGATGTAGTTAGTTTCTGCACTTTTAGGATCACCTTAACTTGGCAAGCAATGGTTTTGTGCCAGCAATATGTTTTAAACTCACAAACATAAATAAGTAAGTAAGTAAGGAGGTATATAAATAAATAATAAAAAAGACTCTATTATCATTTGAATGGGTTGCTAAATCATTTGTTTTATGAAGAAAATGGAGGCCAACAAGATTGTTCTCAGAGTCCCCATCCTATTTGATATTATTTTGATGCTGCCTTTACAATATGCATAGAGATTAGTATTATGTTATCTTTAAACTTTTTATATACAGGTTATTATTAGAGATAGTTTAAAGCAGCAGATTACAGATGCTGCTTGAAGGCACCTAATGGAAATTTCCTAAGAAAAATTGCTACAGGAGATCGAATCTAGGGAGCAGTTAACACTGCAAACTACCTATGAGCCCAAAGGACAAATTACTGCTGAAAAAAGGGAGCACTTTGCCCCAAGTGTAAGAATTAAACACCAAAAACACTAAAGAACAAGTGCTAATGTGAAAAATGTGCAAAATTACATGGAAACTCTTTATTTATTTGTTTGTTTGTTTATTTATTTATTTATTTATTTATTTATTTATTTATTTATAAAGAAGGGGAGGGGTAGAGGGAGAAGGAGAGAGAATCTCATGTGCGGGGCTTGATCTCAGAGACCTGAGATCACAGCTTAAGCTGAAACCATGAGTCTAACACCTAGCTAACTGAGACACCCAGGCACCCCTACATGGAAGCAATTTAAAATCTTGAGAGCCTTGAATTTTCCATTACGTGTGACAATAAGCGCTTACCCTCTCATATATGCTCACTAATTAGTGGTAAAATTTGCTGAGAACAAATCTGTCATGCAATCCGTTCTGTCTGTGGGTTATTTTCCCTTGATATGATTTTTTACTGAACGTTTTCACACAGAATCTTTCTTTATCATAAAATTTAATTGGTTAAAATCAAATGGTTATTTTTACCCTAAAATAGCAAAACCCTGACTCCTATATTTGGTTTTCTACCCATTTAGTCACAATTTCTAAGAGTCATTTAGTTTTACCTCTTTTTCATACTCTTTGTAGAAATAGTTCTCAACACCTTTTATTTTTCTTGCCCATTTCTCTTAATAATTCTCTCTTCCATATCTACTACTACCCTACCTGTTCAGATGTATATTGCTTAGTTCCTGGATCTACCACAAAAGCCTCCACTCACTATCACATAATAGAAGCTCTGCACTCTCCAATTCTGACTTCCCTTTCTGGTGTCATTTCCTTCCCTAGAAAATTTGTTTTAACTTTCCACCCGTGTTCATGTAGCAGTGTTCTAGGATCCTTCAGGTACCAGATAAATACCACCTTCACTACCCTGACAGGTGACTACAACTTGAAGTAATCTTTTGATCCTCTAAAATTATAAGGCACATACCAGTAGAACTCTCATCCGCACTACCTTTCATGCTTAGTTATGAACATGTCTCAACTTGTTTACAGATTAAGTTCCAGGATAGCTGAGACTATGACATATATTTCCATATCCGTCCTTCATTCTTTGCATTATATCTATTATAATCAAAATTCACTCGAGTACTTTTTGAATAATTTAAATAATTATGAAAGATACACATTATTGACTTCCAGGAAAATTGGTTTGAAGGAAATAACAGGTACACTGGTGTTATAAGAAAGTGACACTATCAATTTTATACAATGGATTATATGGTTAGCTAGTAAACTACACAACTTTAGGCAAAAAAAAGAAAGAAAGAAAGAAAGAAAGAAAGAAAGAAAGAAAGAAAGAAAGAAAGAAAGAAAAAAAAAAACATTAAGTGAAACTCCTCTTCTCCCCTCCACTTTCCCTCCCCTCTGCTCCCGTCCCCACCCCCCCACCCTTCCCTTTCTTTCTTTACCATAATAGCCAGGAACCTAGTTCATATAATTCAGATAAATGTGATTTCATCTCTATGAAACTCTTCTTTGGTGAGTGTGTCATATAAATAAAGCCTTTCTGCAAAAGCAGAGACACTATTACATTTCCTGTCTAATTAAAAAATCATTAACCAACATGGAATTGAATGTCTTAAGTGTTCCATTCCTTTATCTATGGTGTTGATGATTCAAAGAATTTTCTCCAGCTTTTAGTGTTCAATGTAAAGACCATTAAAATTAAAAGTAAAGTATCTATAAGAAGCATTGTACTATTTTCTATTTTCCTTTAGCCCCTGTACATATATGCATCACTATTTCATATAGCCATAATAAGATGGCCCTGATCTCTCTCTCCTCCTCTACTTATTTCTCCATCTACTGAAACCTGACTTATACCATAATTCTAACCATCATTTCATTGAAATCACTCTTGTTCAAGTCAACCATATCTTCTAATTATTAATTTCAATGATCATTTTTAGTGTTTTTAATGCCTTTCTAATTTTGTCTCAATTTGATGCTGATGATCTAATGTCAACTTCTTCTAGTACCATCTATTTTTCTGACCGCTGAATTATGATGAGGTTTTCCTTCCTGTTCAGTTTTAAACATGACACTCTCTAGCTTTCTTAGCTATACCTGTGGTTTCAATTATGTCATAGAACCTATTGGCTCCCCAAAACTCATCAGTTTATAAGAGTATTCTATTATTTTCCGTCCTGTGTTTCTGATCTTCTCTTGAACATTTCCATCTCGATGTCTCCAAAAATCCATAACACCGGATAATTCCAAAAATAACTCCATCAGCTTTTACCAGGAAGCATGAGAAATCATATAATGTAAAGATGGGTGTACTTCTTGGCTTGGAACACGTGGCTATATAAATGTTATTTTCCTTTCCTCAAATGCCAAAGTCTGAACACTATCCTAAACCTTATTTTCCTCAATCCCTACCTCTATATGGACCATAATGTTTGTCAACTATACTCCTGAACACCTCTCAGATCCATGCCAACTGCTTAATTCTGGGGCATATGATTTCTAGCCTCAGTTATTTCAATGTTCATCCCTTTTCATGCCCTATCCCTTTTCCTGTTTCCAGTTCTTCACTCTGCAACTAAAGTGATAGTTCTAAATTGAACTCTTCTCAGTCCTTTGCTTAAATTTATTAAGGGCTCCTCACCTTTTTCAATATAAAATCTTAACTGACCAATAAAGAACTTAATGATTTATATCCCCCACTAATCTTTCTCTTTCTCCCCCTCTGCCTTGGACCCTGTATAACAGCCCGACTGAATGAATACTTTACAATCCCTAAGAAGTTCCTTATGTTTTTGTTCTGTTCTTGGCTGATTAAGTTCCTCTTGGACTCTGCTTTCTTATGGCTTCCACCTGAAAAGTTTCTACTTATCTGTTGAATATTAGCTCAGGAATAATCTTGGAAAGTTTTCCTGAAATCCCGATATTTCCATTAAAATTAGGTCTTATTTCTTTTTTTTAAAAAAGATTTTATTTATTTATTTGACAGAGAGAAACACAGCTAGAGAGGGAACACAAGCAGGGGGAGCAAGAGAGGGAGAAGCAGGCTTCCCGCCGTGCAGGGAGCCCGACGCGGGGCTCGATGCGGGGCTCGATGCGGGGCTCGATGCGGGGCTCGATCCCGGGTCTCCAGGATCATGACCTGAGCGGAAGGCAGTCGCTTAACCAACTGAGCCACCCAGGCGCCCCCAAATTAGGTCTTATTGCTACCTCAATGAGCTCTTATATCATATTGTGTTGCAGTGCAGTTTGTTGTTTTAAAGTTTATTTCCCATCACTCTCCCACAAGCTTCCAGGAACAGTGGACATTTCAGGAAAATTAGCGAAGTTCAGTTTCTGTTGAATAATATGACTGCCTAAATATAGGTTTATTTCATTGAGCTGTGAGCTGACTGCTGCCAAAAATTAGTGAATATGATCTGTCTTTGGGCAGAGACATGCAATATGTTCAACTAACCTTTTTGTTTTCCTTCTGTTTTCCAACTTCCTTGAATCTAAGTGGTGTCTTTCACTGAAGTCTGTCCAATAGAGTGTGGGCACCAGCAATGTGCCAATAAGGTGATAAAGTATTCTGGAGAACTCCCAAGGTAATTTCTCCATTTGTTTTTAGTATAGACCTTAGGCCTCTTGGATTACATCATTTCCATTCAACAGGTATGTATGTGGCAACTACCATTTGCCTAACATAGTCTTAGTGGTAGGGGAATAGAAAAGGAGACTAAGGCACAGTTACCTGAGCTGAATTTATGCAAAAATAAATACATTTTAATGTGATCTTCACAGCAGTAAAAGTAGGTATGTGTCAGAGAAATAACACAGAATTTATTTTGATATTTTTATTTTTATTTATTTTTTAGAGAGAGAGTATGTGAGTGTTTGGGGGAGTAGCGGGAGGAGTGGAAGAATCTGAAACAGGCTCTACACTCAATGCAGAGCTTGGTGTAGAGATCAACCTCAGGACCCTGAGATCATGACCTGAACCAAAATCAACAGTCTACCACTTGACTGACTGAGCCACCCAGGAGGCCCAAAAATACAGAATTTAAACTAATGCTCTCAGGAAGCTCTAATCATTTGAGAAGTAAAGTAGAGATTCTTGAAATATAGAAAGTAGAGATTATTGAACAAGTCATAAGAAGACAGAAGGAGTGCCCAGATTTATATAAATTAGGAATTCCAGGAATAATAGTATCATATATCAATAGCAGCATGTAGGTGACTCCTTAGTTTTTGTTTCATTTATTATACACTGTGTTAAATGGACTTCTGAAATGTTTTATTCTTTATAGCTCATATATTCTAGCACCAAGTTCATTTTGCACTGGATATAAGATTATTGTATCCCCAATAATCATCAATATAATCTCTTTCACCCAAGTTCAGAAGCCATAACCTGCTGTGTGACTACATCCTAATACACAGTTTTGTCTATATTAGAAGCAGAAATCATCTCTTATCTCTTTTCTCTTCTCCATAGGCTTATTCTAGGACCCTACATAAGATATTAGAACCATATGGCAGGACATGCTAAAATCCCAAAATGACAGATCAAAAATCTTACTCCTAGGAGGCTTGGCAAACACCTGATCTGATAGGATATAACAAAATGACCACTTTTCTGAACATCTTGCTTTTTACTCTATACTAAAGAATGCAGCTGAAATAAATATTGTCAATGACCTTTATATGTTTCTCTTTATTAGCCATCCAGATATTTGAAAGCTATTTAGAATCAATTAAGACTGGGCACCACACAAAAGAGAAACCATTTTTCTAGACATTTTTCTAATTAAAGGCAGAGGCTTTAAAAGAATAATCCTATTTACAGACTCCCAGAATGCATGCTGCATAACAATTTCCCTAGCTTTCCATGTCCTGGGGTATGATTCATCTATAATACCATAATCAGTATAGAACAGTATGTAGAAAAACCCAAACCCAAAGGATTCATGGTTCCTCTAATATTTCAAATAGAAAACAATGGGCTAGACAATCTCCATAAAAGTGACAAATTACAAATCAAGTTTTCTAGGAGCAAAAAGCCACTTGGAAACTCCCTCTCTAAAATACATCATATCTCATTTTTAAAAAGCAGAATCATAATTACTGAGTAAAGAACTATAAATTCTTAATTGTTTAATAGGGAGTACTACCCTTGATTAAGATTTGGACAGGATCTATGCAAGGCCCTTTTTATTTACATTTGTATCATTTGATGTTAAAGATAGTTAAAAATAAACTAATGTAATTGTTCTTCAATGGATGTAAAAGTTATGGATTCATATATTTTATGGATATGAACTATATTACCAGATTGTGTCCTTAGAAATCAAATTCAGCTATTACTGCTTGAAAAAAATACAGAGTGTAAGAAGAAAAGGAAAACATTTATATAGCATAGATGCTCAAAGTAAACATCCAAGATTAGTTTTGAGTAGGAAAGTTCTAAAATAAATATTGGTGAGGACACAAACAAATCTGCAAAGCTGTCTTGATTCAAAGCATATTTTCATGAAACTATAAATTGTTTTGCATAAAAGTGATTTTTGAAATTAATATAATAGATCTATTCATGATTGAACGGAAATAGGTGATCAAGAAAGCTTTAAGAAAAGCTTATTGTATTCATTTTCGGTTCATAACATTGAATAGTTACCATATTATTTATAATCATAAAATAGCTAATTTATTAAAATCATACAATGCAATAAAAATAAATTTGATTCAATAATAAAGCTAATGGAATAAAATTCCTAAAACATAACCTTAATTTAGGGTATAAGGGAAAGGGAAAGGTGGAAAATACAAAATACAAGTACACAAATGACCATTTGGATTATTTTTCAGAAAATGTTCAACATTCTTTCTCTGTGACTGTGAATAAAGTATAATTCTTTCTTATATTAATGTTGGGCCTGAGTCTGTCACTTTCTGTGACTAATGGAATATAATGATGTTACTACAAGCAACATAGATTGGATCTTACGCTTTGATGGTCTGTCATGAGAGAAATGTGCCCCAGATAGCCTGGGCCTCAAAATGGGGCCCATAGAAGAGAGGGCCATCCCTGCAGAGGCTGGTTCTGGGAAGATGAAATAAATATGGAACTAACCTGAATCTGTATATGTAGCCTGGAGGCCCTGAATTTGGAGCCTTGAGTCTAATCTAACGCAGCTGATTTGCAGCCAACCCTCAGACCCATGAGCATGAGAATAAGTGATTGCTCTTTCAACTTAAAATAATGTGTCTCTTAAGAGAAAGGAAGAAAAAGAACAAAGTGAGCAAGAAAAAAAACTGGGATCTGAAACACAAAATCATTCTTGTTACAATTTATTTTATATATGTTTGCTCACCTTGACTGTTCTGCACTTGGTAGGTAAAAACATTCTATCTAAATAGGGTTGTTCATCAATGTGTTCTTTCAAGGAAACTTGATTTTACATGAAGATAAAGAGACTAGCTATGAAGGCAAAGTGTTATGCCTAATGACCTCCTATTCTTCACTGATATGCTTTAAGTTCACAGAGACCAATACATCCTGATTTTAAAGATCTTCAGGCTTGGTACTAATATTTACGAATAACTGTTTAAAAACAAAAGGCTTTTGAGAATGAGTGACAATAAAAGCGCATCAGAAATGAAAGTGTTAGTATCTGATCTAGAAATGCACAACTGAGTATAAAAATCTACCATTGATTCATGATTCTACAGCAATTCTGGTTTTCGTTTGTTTGTTTGCTTTTTCCAGGCATAGTTCTGTCATATAAGACTATTGAATATGATGGTCAGTGAGGTACCATATAAATCCACTTTGTCAAGAAACAGTGTACTTTCTTCCTAATTTAATCAAAGGTTTCCAGGCAAAACATGAAGATGAGAAATGTATGGCTATCTTGTAATAGAGATTTTTCTGTCTTTTATACACATTGATTTATATTTTGATATATCCTGTAATTAAATCTAGGGGGAATTTATTGTAATTTTGTGTGATAACCCATCTTTCAATGTTTCAACATAAGTTTTAGGAATGTATTGGTATTTGCTAATTGGTCTCTGTGGGAAATACAAAAGTGTGTTTTGAAGTGGTTTGTTTTCATTTTACTATGAGTTTTGTTTGGCATATTACTAATATGTGAAATAAGAAGAGGACATATAAGCACATTTAAAATCATGCCTATAATCCATATATAGATTGCATTTTACATGAGGCCTGTTTTGAGTCAGTACTTTTAATCTCAAAACAGAGATTAAATTTCTTTAAAAAATAACAGTATCTCCAAAGATTAGAATTCCAGACAAGATAGAAAAATAACTATCTTAACTCTAAAACTAATTTAATTGCTCTTTGGAACAAGGCAGCTTTCTTATATAAATAAGAAAACAAATAAATCTGACTATAATTGATCAATAGACTATGGATTAACAATATCAGCAAGGAAAAATAATTTCAAGTTGTTTTCCAGGAATTCAATTATCTATACCTTACTCCAGGCATAAAGAAAATGGACTGTAGTTTGAGAAGAGGAAAATAACATCAAAATGGTAGTAAATCATATAAATTTAAAGTGTATTAGAGAAAACAGAAGGTCCCACAGAGCAAAGTTGCATGTGCTGAGGGACAGGACTGATATTCACGTTTGGGGTGGTCTTGCTCTATGGCAGAATGTTATAAGTCAGAGTGGCTAATAGTGGTAGTAAATATTTATATATATATATTATATATGTATTTATATTTACTATATTATATATTTTTATATTATATATTATATATATTTACTATATGTAGTTTATATACATAAAATAATAAATGTATAATTTATATAATATAATAATAAATAGGGGCACCTGGGTGGCTCAGTTGGTTAAGCGACTGCCTTCGGCTCAGGTCATGATCCCAGAGACCCGGGATCGAGCCCTACATTGGGCTCCCTGCTCAGCAGGAAGCCTGCTTCTCCCTCTCTCACTCCCCCTGCTTGTGTTCCCTCTCTAGCTGTGTTTCTCTCTGTCAAATAAATAAAATCTTTAATATATATATAATAATATATAATAAATTATATATTATATATAATTTAAATTATGTATAATTTAATATATGTTTAATTCTTTACATATATTAATTCTTTTCAGTGAAGTTATATAAAAATAAGGCTAATGGCAAATGGATATGACTTGGGACATGCTCTTTAGGGGCAGGATATGATGACTACCAGGGTAACAGTGAAATTGGTCTGTGTATAGTGGTTGCAAATTAGAGCTCAGGAGTAATTCTAAGGAAAGAAGAAAACTACTGGAAGCCATGAAGCAGGCAGTAATTTAAGAAGATGCAAGAGTCAGGAAAAATGACAAATCCTCAGAAATATAAGCTGGAGAAAGAACATCAGCAGAGACTTTTTCTCTATGAAGCCCTCCAATAAAGACAGAATTAGTCTGGATTTTTTTTTTTTAATGTGTATGTTAACGATTACTGTTTGTAATTAGACATAGGTCATTCTCTTTGTAAAATCAGCACAATATATTTTATGTAAGTAAATCTTACATTTTACTGAATTTAGGTTCAGGTGAGTGAGTTGACTAGAACTATTTCCAATGTTTTGTGCAGTGTTTATCCTGTATGCCAAAAAGATTGTATGGATCATTAGTAACTATAAAATGAAAAATAATCTAATCAATATTCTGGGATTAAAAATAAACAGATTAAACAATAAACCAGTATTCATCAGCAAATAAAAGCAACAGGTATTTATTGAGCCTGAGCTATGTACAAGTAACTGCAAGTGTTACAACCATGTTAGCTCTGTTACTTTAGTAAACCATCAAGCCAACTGTGGTATACTCTCTTCACTTTCTAGGGATGTTTGAAGGAGGTCAGTTTTAATATACTCAGAAACTGGTAGTTGGACCAAAGAATTTTCAACTAAAGACAGCAGCATGGGAAAACACTGAATCATGAGTAGCTGTTAGTGTCTATGTGGGAAAACTTAATTTCAGTTTTTACATCTAGTGTACCAACCAAGGTCCTTGGTGACAATATCTGGAGTCAAAATGTAGTAAGCAATCTAAGTGGGACTTTATTAATCTATTTAATCACCACCACATATCAAAAAAACTGACACACAGAAGGATCCCCAGAAGTTTATGTGGATTGAACCATTGAATGGTATGGGGACACTGAGATTTATTCAAGAAGAAGTACCTGGGTAAAAGCAACTGAAGATGGGATGTTCTTTTGAACTCTAATCGAGTGCCTGCCTGCAGCTACTTTAATTGATGGTTGGCTCTCTGTTGCTTTGTTGAGAATCTTCTATTTAAAGACAAAATATTGGTTGGGACAACAATTCTCCAGTGTCAGTTATAGTCCTAGTATACCTGTTATGGAGTGGAAGAAGACACTGACTTTCATTTGCCCTAGGTCTCCAAGCCACTATCTTCACTTGCTGCAGACCTGAATGTATGCTTGTATAACCCTGGGAAAAATGGATTCATTAGAGGATAAACTGATTTTACTAGATTATCACTGAAGTAGTAATATATGTTTCAGTATTTATACTTTAGTGCTTTAGACACCATTTACCACATTTAAATATAGTTAACTTGATTTTAATATGATACAGTTAGACTCAATTTTTAAAAATATTTAATTAATTTATTTATTTGAGAAAGAGAGAGCAAGCTGGAGGAGTAGAGGGAGACGGAGAAGTAGATTCCATGGTGAACATGGCACCCAATGTGGGGCTCGATCTCATGACCCTGAGATCACAAGCTGAACCAAAATCAAGAGTCAGATGCCCAATCGACTGAACCACCCAGGTGTACCTGGACTCAATTTTTAAAGATGCTTTGTAATTTTACTCTCTAGCAAATTCTGAATCTAAAAGATATCTAACTCTAGCTCAAATCATCCAAAGGATGGTCTTTATTTAAGTCAAAAGAGAAGAGTAAATATTTAGAATGCTGGTGTCTTAGTTTCCTAACGCTGCCAAAACAAAGCAACACTAATTGGGTGGCTTGAAATACCAGAAATGTATTGCTTTCCAGTTCTGAGGCCTTCCAGTTCTGTTCTTCCAGTTCAAAGTCTGAAATTTAAGTTCTGGTGGTTTCCGGGCAATCTTCTTGGCTTAAAGTCTCCTGACTTCACGTTCTGCTTTTGCCTTTTTCTCTGCATGCGACTTTCTCTCTGTATGTCTCTGTCTTCATAAGGTTTTTTCTTATAAGAAACCTGTCATATTGGGTTAGGGACTCATGTGCATCCATTATGACCTCATCTCAATTAATTACATCTGTAATGACTCTACTTCCAAATAATATTACATTCTGGGAGTTAAAACTTTAATATATCTCTTTGGGGAGATAGAGGAACACAATTCAACCCATCACAACTGGCATGAATAGTGCGACCCCCATATTCTCTCGCCGTGTCTAGTTAAAAGAGAGTAATGAAGAATATTTCATATACAAAAGAGTTTTATGAATCACCTTGTAATAAAATTATAAATCCTCTGATGTTTCAAGGAGACAAGAAGTTACAAATTCCTGACTAATCATTTTCACACTCTTAAGTGCCCAGTGTGGTAGATCTTGTACACTGGTACTTCACCTTGAAAGTTTTACATTGACACAATTTAGTTGCATGGGTCACTGGACTGGACTGGGAATTGAGAGACATAAGTTTCCTTGCTTGTTCTCTAATTAATTTACTGATTTACTATCAATAATCCTGAGTAGTATTTATTCCATATATTAAGAATGTGTTTCATGAGATATTGTTCCTTTTATTTGGTGACTTCTAAGATCTAAGTCCTAAAAAATTAAATGAATAAAAATAAAATGTTTCCCCTAACTGGAGAGCCATCTTCTACCAGCTCTACTCAAGATATTGAAAGTCAGTTTCCAAAAATGCTGATAAAGACTGAAGAAAATCAAGTTTGTAGATATTTCCAAATTTTATTTCATCTAAAGTACAATACACATATGACTATATTTCTTTTGAGGAATAGGCTTTAGTAATTTTCATGCTGCTATAATAAATGATGCATTGGCCTATAATTCTTTTTTTTAAGATTACTTATTTTTAAGATTTTATTTCGTGTCAACCAACTGAGCCACCCAGGCACTCCAACTTGCAATTCTCATGGAAAAAGGATATTTTAATTATTGAAGATTATACGTATGAAGGTGAATATAAGCCCAAAGTAATTTTAGCATAGGATCAGGGACATTTTAATCTTTCATTGTCTTTAGGCCATGTTATTTTGGAAATGCTATTCCACATCATAAAAAAAAAATTAACATGAATATACATCCCACATTAAATGCAATTTTTTCTATGATAATTTTGAAAATGTTCTAAAAATGATGTCTTTTGAATTATTTAATGATTTGAGTGATTCATTTACTTGATAATTGGTCATTATTTTCCAACAGTTGATAGGTACTTGGAAACTCTTGCAAAATAAGAAATCCATTTACAAATTATGTTCAAATGCAATTGCTTCTAATAAAGTTCCTACAACATTAACTTAAAAATAAATAACAAAGATGATACCATGTCTATATACTAGTTCATTTCCCAACACTAATTTTTTTGCTTCAAAATTACTGTGAGTCCTTAAAAAACAAGAATCATAAGCATCGTGTCTTTAATAACTGCTGAAAAACATCTGTAAACCTGTGTAAATAGTGTCACTCTTATTCAGGTAGCCTGCTAGAGTCAACTCAGAAAAGTTGTGCAGTCCACTCATGAGTTGTAATATTCAAATATATTGCTTGAACAATGGTATCAAAGTGGCTCCATTCACATCTCTAGGTAATATTTTCTTTATCACTACCTAATTTGAACCCACAAGATCCAATAAAGGAGTTATATATATAATTTTTGGTATCAATTTACATCATGGGTAGTGATAGGTGATATTTGAGTGAGTACCAAATACTTTCTCAGACCTTTACATGGCTTATCATACAACCTTATAAGGTGGGCACTGTTGTTAACCCTCACATATAGATGAAGAAACCAAGGAACAGAGTGTAATTTGATTGAGGCTGCACAACTGGTAGAAAGGTTCTAGAAAGAGACTCAGACTCAGAATGTCTCCAGACCCTGCTCTCTTAGACCCTGTGCTATACGGTTTTTGAAAAATACAGCAGACAGATGGTAACTAGACTTATTGTGATGATTATTCCATAATGTGTATAAATATTGAAACACTATTTTGCACATCTGAAACTAACACAATATTTTATGCCAATTATTATTCAACAACAACAAAAAAACCTTAAAAAATAAAGAAAAATACAGCAGGGCCCAATTTTGAATCTCGTTCAGGTTCTAGACCTACATTAAATGATAGACAGGTGCTTTGGGTATCAGTTTTTATGAAAGCAAGAACGAGAAGGTAGATTAGCAAAGGAACTGCTGAAATTGCAATATAAGAAAAATATATGCCAAATATCCTTGCCCAGTACTAATGTACTCATGCCCAAGAGGGTCTTCAGGAAAAAGCTATTATCTGCATCATGCAGGACTCTGGAAAATGGAAATGCAAACATCACATTTTGGTTCTGCCATCCATTGTTTCTCAGAAAATAGACTAGAAAATGGAGTTCTGGACATATGTGGTATATTCAGGTATGCAACCAGGAGAGAGGGCACTGAGGAGGGGATTTGGAATACTTCTAAGGAACTGAGGAAAGTAGGACTGGAGAAAGGAATGGTTAAACATCACAATCTAACCCCACCCACCACTCATTTGGTTGGAGTGGGATGCCCCTGACAATGCGCGTAACCTTGGGCCTGAATCTTTCTTCAGTGAAGAAGTCAGCTCTGAGTTATCAGTTCCAGCCCTTCAGAAATGGTAGTTATAGTGACACCATCCTGAAGGGAAAAACTGCATCAGTACAAGTGAACCCAGAACAGGAGGAATGGGTTCTCTCTCCACAACTGTGAGGAGTATAGTGTGGCCCCCACATTATGAATTTGTAAGAAAAGCAGGAGGGTTTGGATACTCTGAGTTTCATATGCCACAGCTGTAGACAGAAACAAAGTCCATAATTTTCTCATCCCCATAGTTCACACTTTAAGATTGCTGTGCTCTTTCTTGAACTAGATGAACAAGATGAGGATATTTCCTTCTTTCAAAAAGATATACCAGATGCAGCTGCAGAGTATGACTGCATAAACTCTTTCATCAGAAGAAAGTAGTCTTATTCTTCAGGCCTCAAGATGGACTAGACTCTACTTAGAAGGAATAATCCCTCTTTAGAGAACGCAAAGACAGGGCATTTGCTGATAACTGCTTAATTTTTATTTTCTCATTAGTTCCAATTTGGTAGGTATGGTCAATACATAGATCCTAGATGCATACCAAATCACTTGCTGAATTTTAGAGGTGTTTTCTCGTATTCATTAGCAGACAAGAAAAGAAATATTTCTAAGAAATTCCAAATGTTACCAATGTAAGCATTATCCCATTAAGCATATATAAAGAAACAGAAAGACTCTAGAAATGAAAGGCTTCATTAAGTAAGACATCTAAGTGAACCAGTTGGCTTAGGAGAAATCTATCCAAATTATATCTTCAAACATTTGTTTCTAGGCAATCTCCCACCACTTTCACTTTGTTATTTTGCTTTTTTTTTTTTTTTTTGGTGTGAAATTCTCTCAGGGCTCTCCAGACTTGTCATTGTGCAATTATCTGTTTGGTTTTGTTTTTGTTTTTGTTTGTAAATGGCTATATACTTGGTGCCAATTTTGAAAACTGACAATACAATCACTATTGTACCATAACTAAAAAAAAATATTTAAAAATGAGAAGTTTATAAATAGAAAAAAGAAGCATTAAGGGATACTGCCTTCGGCATACACATAAGCATTCTGATAAAGGCTCTGAAATAAGGGAAGGGAGCAGGCATTATGTTCAAGTAGATTCATGGACAGACTTCATGCACTTACTGAACTGGAGTGCCAGAAAGGAGTTCTGATTGTTTATGCTTGTTAGATGATGTGAACTCCCCTTGGAATTTCAAGAATATTAGAGTGAGAATGTATACCAAATTATACAAGAAAAGAAATCATATTTATTTTGTGAATTTGTCTGTCACCGGATTTCTGTGTTCTAGCAAGTGTCTGTAAATTTTATATTTTAATACATATTTATTTAATAACCTAATATTCTTGATAACTGGGGTTTGATTTTTAATAAATTTAATACTGCTTTCATTTTGTAATATGGCAAACAGCAAGCTGATATGAGGAGAAGGGGTCAACTCTGGCATTCTTTGACATTTATTTTTCTTGCATTTTTAAAATTATTTATATATATATATTTAAAGAGTTTATTTATTTATTTGACAGAGAGAGCAAGAAAGCATAAGCAGGGGGAGTAGCAGAGGGAGAGGGAGAAGCAGGTTCCCCACTGAGCAAGGAGACTGATAATGGGACTTGATCCTAGGACTCTGAGATCATGACCTGAGCTGAAAGCAGATGCTTAACCACTGAGCCAGCCAGATGCCCCTGAAATTATTTAAAATCACAAGTTAATTGTTAGAAATCATTTTGAAATAACACTGCAATATCTTATATATTCTATTACTCCACATCCGAAAGTAACACAAATCCTAAACATATTTGCATATGCATTCAAGAATTGTTGCACTTTACTTGGATTATCATATATGTCATATGTACTTCATTTGATGTACGGTCATCTTTTTTTAAAGATTTTATTTATTTGACAGAGAGAAACACAGCCAGAGAGGGAACACAAGCAGGGGGAGTGAGAGAGGGAGAGGCAGGCTTCCCGCCGAGCAGGGAGCCCGATGTGGGACTTGATCCTGGGTCTCCAGGATCATGACCTGAGCCTAAGGCAGTCACTTAACCAACTGAGCCACCCAGGCGCCCCAGATGTACGGTCATTTGACAAAATTATTAAATACCCTAGGGCTTAGGATCATACCAAATATTAACATATTAATGTGATTTTAAATTTTAAAATAAAAGCAAATAAAAAATACATTGTTCCTGGAAATAAGATAGAAGAGTTGCCTTCATAAACCTTCCAAGCTAAAAATGCTTGACAGATTATGGAGTGGGTGAAACTCTTAAATTCATTGGTGAGCTAGCAGGAAAGATAGACAAGCCAAATATTGAAATTACTATTTGACATGTAAATTTTTTCTCTAGCTATCTTTTTAATAGTCTTTCAATAAAAAGAAGGCAAGAGAGAAGAGAAAAGAAAAAAAGACTAAACTATGGTGCAATTGTGTAATTGATAAAATGAAGCTGCTTTAAAAGAACATAGAGGTCTTTCTATACTTACATGCAAAACCTGCAAGATATAAACAGTCTCTGGGAAATTTACATAAACCTCTACATTGTATCTCAGAAAATTGGTAATATATTTTCCTACTGGCTTTTATTAACATTGGAATGATAAATAATTAATTACAAATTACATATGTAAAGAGAGGAGACACAGGGTGATAACATGTATATAAAGGTAGTGGTAATACATCTTCATTTATAGATTTTAATTTGTTTTAATTTGGGGTGTGAATATATAACCAGTTTATCAATTTCATATTTTTAAAAGAACAAAGGGAAATTAAAATGGTAAAGTCAGTGTAAATATACCAGTAATTGCAATAAATGTAAATGAACTAAATGTTCCGTTTAAAAGACTAATATGTTACTAAAGTTATAAAAGTTAAATACAGTTATATCCAATTTATAGAAATAGAGTTGAACATAAATGTCCTTATTTTGAAGTAAAAAAAAATTTGAATTAGATATGTCTGTGAAGTTCTAAGAGTAATAAAGTTGAGATAGCGTGGATATATTGGGCAAAATAGATTGCAGGGGAAAAATATTGATGGAGGTAAAGGTCTCTGTACAATGATAAAAGATTAATTCACCAATTATATATGCTATTTCTAAGTATTTTAATGTAAATATTTAGCCTTTACCTTTACCTATGTAAAACAAATGTAAAAGAGCTACAGATAAACACATATCTCACCATGAGAGATTTAGCCCTCATTTAGTATTTATAAGGAGAGACAATTTATTTTAATTTAAAGAAAATTGGTAAGGGCATGACCCTATTAATGCTTTAACTTAATAGGCATTGCACTTGTCAACTGCACAGTACAGCTATTAAGCACAGGCTGGGACATAAAACAAATGTCAATTTCGAGTTTGATGTTATATTCAGCATAGTCTCTGATAACAGTAAGATAAAAATTATTATAGAAAAGAAATAAAAATGCATATTTTAGGTAATTAAGAGATGCACTTTGAAATGACTTAATTTAAAGAAAAATTACAATAGAAATTAAAAAACATTTTTACCTACACTATACATCTGAACCAACTATTTTAAAACTCAATATATAATTGTGTAGGGTACAGATAAAGCAGTTCTTAGAATTTTATTTCTATAAATCCTTAAAATATACAGAAAGGCTGAAATTAATGTTAGGAGAAAAATTTAAAAACTTAAATAAGAATAAAGTAAATAAAAAAGAAAAAAGGATATATTAAAGCTAAGAATAGAGTGCCTCAAAAAGTCAATATCAAGGACCTTGGGGAACAAATGAACAAAAGTGATAATTGTTAGGCAATTTTGATCAAAACAGAGGAAACCACACACACACACACGCACACACACACACACATACACACACACTCACACACTGTAATAGGATTAGAAATGCTGCCATAATTACAGAGGCCACACATAAACAAGTTTAAAGATCATTATGTACAGAACTCTAAAAATGTAGAAGAAATAGGTAAACCTAGATAACTGAGACTGACTAATATTGAAGAGAAAATCTGAGGCTTAGTTAGAAAAACTCAGAAATTTAAAGACTTAGAAAAATAAATAAAATTGTCATTACTACCACATAGTGTCTTTTTAATGTAGAAAACTCAAAAGAAAATAGATATAAATAACTAGAATTAAAAAGATAATTTGGCAAGGGTACTACTAGATTTAACTAATTAATGTATAGTTTTTTCAACTGGTAAAATTTCATTGAACTGCTACACACTTGTGCACTTTAATGTAAGAGTATTCCAGCTCAATAAAAAGTTTGATTTAAAAAAGTGAATTTCTAAACACCAGAAAAAAAATACAATTTTTAGAAATTTAAGCTATTAATAATATCATTAAAAATACAAAGTCTCTAGGAAGAGATCAAAGAAAATTTAACAGATGATGTTTGAGACATTTTTGAAAATTTTATAAAACTTAATTGAAAAATTTCAAGGAGATCCAATTAAAGATTAAAATTAATACACTATATTCATTGATTGGAAAACCAAATATTTAAATACCATAGCTCTTTTCTAATTGGTGCATAGATCCATACAATTAAAAAACAATTGGTTTCTGTGGAAACTGATAAACTGAATCATATTCATATTTACATCATATTATAATCATATTCACATTTATGTATCCATATTTACATTACATATTTGCAAATATGAACTAAATTCATATTTACATTGAAAAGAAAGAACCAAGAATAGCTGAAACACTCCTGAAGGAAAGAAACAATATGAGTGAACTTGCCTCACCAGATAGTATCATTTAAAAATAAATGATTAATATAGTATAATTTTGGTCCAATGCAAGGCAAATAGACTTATGGATGCAGAATAGAGGTCAGTACTAGATACTTGGAAAGACACATGTAGGAACTTAAATAAAACTGATGCTGTAGCTCACTGTCCATGGGAAAGCTCTTTAATAACTACTGCTGAAAATTGTTTGTATATACGAGTGTGTGTGTGTATTATTAGAAAAAAAGAACTTCTGTATATGCCAACAAGAAAAATATAAGCAACCCAATAGAAAAATAGACAAAGTCTTGCCTATTACATGGGGAGGAGCAACTGATAAATACATGAAAACTTGCCTAATCTCACTGCAAGTCAGAGGATTGCAAAATAAAATCACAATAATATATCACACATAGGCTAGACAGGCAAGAATTTTAACATCTGAAAATATCAAGTATTAGAAAAGATGTAGAACAACCAGATGCTAATAAACTACTTGTGGCAATGTAATATACAATGTAATATGGTGTAACAAACCTAGAAACAAAAACCTAGAAAAAAACTGGCTTTATCCAATACATTTGAAGATATGCAAACTACTTACAAATTTTAATCCTGGGAATTTGCCCTCAAGATGGTCATGCTGTTAATAAGCTCCCAGGTCCTATTTCAAGAATATCAACAGCCATACATTAACAGATACCTGGGAAGAAGATTATCATCCACTAAAAGAAGAATGGATTAAGTCTTTACTATATTCAGATATCTCAATGATACAACATTGAAGATGAACAGCTATATACAACATGAACAGATCTTAATAACTTAGTTATTGGGATGCCTGGTTGGCTCAGTCTGTGAATCATCTGCCTTCAGCTCAGGTTGTGGTCCCAGGGTCCTGGGATGGAGCCTCCCATTGGACACCTTGCTCAGAGGGAGCCTGCTTCTCCCTCTTCCTGCCACTCCCCCGCTTGTGGGTGCTTGCGTGCATGCTCTCGCTCTGTGACAAATAAATAAATAAAATATTTTTAAAAAACATTTTTTTTTAAGATTTTTTATTTATTTGACAGAGAGAAACACAGCCAGAGGGGGAACACAAGCAGGGGGAGTGGGAGAGGGTGAAGCAAGCTTCCCGCCCAGCAGGGAGCCCAATGTGGGACTCAATCCCGGTTTTCCAGGATCATGACCTGAACCCAAGGCAGTCACTTAACGAACTGAGCCACCCAGGCTCCCCTTTAAAAAACATAATTGAGAAATAAAAGTCACAGGAGTATACAGACAGCATAATTTCCTCACAAACATGAAAGTAACTATAGATTAGGCATAAGAACATGTAAAATTATGATAAAAACAAGGAAATTATAAACACAAAATTCACAAAATTAGTTTTTAATCTAACTGGGAAGAAAAAGGTATGGACCAGGCAAGGAACACAGGGGACTTGAGAATTATGACATTATTTTATTTCTTAACTTGATATTAATTAAATCATTACTCTTTATATTATTAATATATTAGAGTCTTTCATACTTACAAATATTTTTAAAAAATAATAAAAGTTATAACACATTCATTGCACACCTCACTGGGTTGTCTGTCATACTCCCATTTGGAGGCTTTCCACTCTGGATAAAGGGGCAGATAAGTATCCTACTTCATCAGAATTCTTTATAGCTCCTTAAAGGCATATTTAGGGGCACCTGGGTGGCTTAGTGCCTAAGTGGCTGTCTTTGGCTCAGGTCATGATCCCTGGGTTCTGGGATCAAGCTCACATCAGACTCCTTGCTCAGCAGGGAGTTCGCTTGTTTTCCCTCTCTTGCTATTGCACTCTCTCTCTGTCAAATACATACATACATACATACATACATACATACATACATACATACATAAAAATCTTTAAGAAAAGAAGATATATTTTAAAATGTTACATAGGGTTTTATACCACTATACCCTGTCTTTCTCTCCTTTCTATACCAGAGAGCTTATAACTACTCCCCTCTTTAAATGTTATTTGTAAAAAATTTGTGAGCAAAAGCAATTCAGTAGATGATAGCCTTTCAACACATGGTCCTGGAGCAACTGATATTCATAGGGAAAAACATAACTCTGACCCAAGTCTTAAAATGTCTACCAAAATTAATTCAGAATGCGTAGTGGACTTAAATACAAACCAATCACAAACATAAAAGTTTTAGAAAAACATGAAAAAGGTCTTCAAGATTTGAGACTAGAAAAAAAGAGTAGTTAGCCCTGTCACTTAAAGCACAGTTCATAAGAGGAAGAATTGGTAAATTGGGCTTCATCAAAATGAAAAACTTTTGCTCCATGAAAGGCCCTGTTTAGAGAATAAAAAGATAAGTTACAGGAATGCAGAGAAACTGGACTATTCATAGGTTGCTGGTGGGAATGCAAAAGGGTATATCCATTTTGGAAAAGAATTTTGTAGTTTCTTAAAAGGAAACTAAATATATAATTACTATATGACCCAGCAATTGCTTTCCTGGCCATTTATCCCAAATGAAGACATGTTCACATGAAAACATGTACATTATTGTTTAGCAGCTTTATTTATAATGACCAGAAACTGGAAACAATTCAGATAGCCTTCAGTGGGGGACTGATTTAGAAACACTTACCATATATTATACTGAGCAAAATAAGTCAGTCAGAGAAAAACAAATACCATATGATTTTGCTCAGACTTGGAATTTAAGACACAAAACAGTTGAACATAGGGGAAAGAAGGAAAAAATAAAATAAGATGAAAATTGAGAGGGAGGCAAGCCATAAGAAATGCTGAACTCTAGGGAACAAACTGGGGATTGCTGGAGGGAAGGTGGGTAGGGGAAAAGGGTAATTGGGTGATGAGCATTAAGGAGGACTCTTGATATAAGCAATTCCAAGTGTTATATGCAACTGATGAATCACAAAATTCTACTCTGAAACTAAGAGAAAAGAAAAAGAAACACTTAACCATGGGTAAACACACTGTGGTACTTCCTTATGTAATATTATTTAGCAATAAAAAAGGAACACACTATTGATATACACAACAACCTGGGTGAATTTCCAAAGAATTATTGAGAAAAAAAGAAGAAAGAAAGAAAGAAAAAGAAAGAAAGAAAGAAAGAAAGAAAGAAAGAAAGAAAGAAAGAAAGGAGGGAGGGAGGGAGGGAGGGAGGAAGGAAGGAAAAGAAAAGCCAAATTCTAAAAGATTGCAACTGTACGAGTCCACTTACATATTTTTTTTTTTAAGATTCTATTTATTTACTTGAGAGAGAGTAAGAGGGAAACCACAGAGGGAGAAAGCATAGAGAAGCAGATTCCCTGTTGAGCAAAGAGCCAGATTTGAGGCTCCATCCCAGGACCTTGAGATCACAACTTGAGCCGAAGGCAGATATACTTAAGCGACTGAGCCACCCAGGTGCTCCTACACAACAGTCTTTGACAAAATTATAGAAACAGAAAACAGTGGTTGCCAGGAGTTACCGAAAACATAGAAACAGGAGGGAACTAGGTGTGGCTGTCAGAGGGTGATGAGAGGGATCCTCAGGTGACAGAAATATCCTGTCTTTACTCTATCAATACCAACATCCTGGTTGTGACAGTGTACGGAAGTTTTGTAGGATATTAACATTGGGGAAAATGGGACGAACATGGGAATCTCTCTGTATTATTTCTTACAACTGCATGTGAATCTACAATTATCTAAAAAAATAAAATTTTAATTAAGAACACATTCTTAATGAAGGTAATCAAATTAGACCTAACAATTAAAATATATACATCTACTATTAGAACACCTTAATGAAAGACTAGATTATCTTTTTTATGCCTCTGAAGCATTAAAATACAACTCAATTAGTAAGTTAGATGGTTAAATTAATTTTATTTCATTTATTCATCACTTATGAATAATGGCTTACAATTAACAAGTCACTTAACTGTTGTAAGTGACATTAGTCAGCAATATAACCTAACTCCTTATGTCCAGTGGGAAATCTAAGACACAGCTTCCCAAACTTTAACAGGTATAAGAAGCAACTGGAGAGTTTATTAATTTACAGATTGCTGGATCCTACCTACCCACAGAAAGTCTAAAATCTGAGTCTTGCTTGAAATGTTGCTGTTTCAGTAAGTTTCCAGATGTTGCTTCTGTTGCTGATGCAGCTGGATCCAGGTATTGGTCAATAGGCCACATTTCAATTAGGCCAGAGAAATTAAGTCTTTTCCTAAAGGTCCCCCAGTTCCCAGTGACCAAGCACTATTTCCAGTCAAATTATATTTTCTACCACCACTCTGTTCTGGAATTGTGTTTCTGCTATTTTATTGTTGCCTTGAAAATAGTTATACTAAAAAAATTTTCACCTCCACTGAATGGAATATTTTCCATTTATTTCATTCAAATATCTTCATGAGCTGGTCAAATTTTAAGAAAAATGATCAAGAATGAATTCACCAGTTTAATTTTAGTTTAAAAATATAGAAGCATTGGTACAAGAGGTGCAAACTTGTCATACAATGTCATCTTTCAAACACAAGAACATACTCTAGCACACACTCTGAAACTGCACAGTCGCATTCCATTCTAGGTCTTATGTTTTGAACTGTGAAAACAAAAACAGCTACATTATTTTTCTTAGTATTGCTAGAAGTATATTTACAACTCTGGGTATATATGATAACATTGCCATCTAATGGGTAATCTGTGAAGAATGATATGTTTGATAATTTAATATACTGTTGCTGTCGAGATTCTGCTATAAATCCAGAGGAATATGTTTGGTTACCAAAGCTGAGCAGAGGTAAAAATTGGACAGTAACTGTTCTCTGATTGGAAAATAGTGACATAAAAGTCACAACCTAATGAGTTTGTTCAGTCTTTTTTCTGAGACACCTAATTTTTTCTATTTTTCAGGAAACAAAGGGAAACAAAATTCACATTTTTTGTGTGATTCTTAAAACTAACAATGTCCAGTCTCAGTCAAAATATTTAAATACCAATTACATTTTATGATAGGATAAAATTTATACATCTTTTTAAAAAATTAGATAAAACATTAGAAGTAGAGAAAGGAGATTTACAAAGATTTCCTTGGTAAAGAAACAGCATTTAAATAAGGAAAGAGTGGAAATGGTAGCCTGATGAGGGACAGGGGAACAACTCATAGCTGTGTCTGACTTAAGCAAATATATGACAGCTTATCCATCCACAAAATAGAAGTTTGGGTTCCAGGGGCGCCCGGGTGGTTCAGTCCTTAAGCTTCTGCTTTCAACTCAGGTCATGATTCTGGAATTGAGCCCTACATCGGGCTCCTTGCTGGGCAGGAAGCCTGCTTCTCCCTCTCTCCCTCTCCCTGCTTGTATTCCCTCTCTAGCTGTGTTTCTCTCTGTCAAATAAATAAATAAAATATTTAAAACAAAACAAAATAAAAAACTTTGGGATCCAGTGACCTTTTAGGTACCTTCTTGATTTAATACACTTACGTAAATGTTTTTCAGAGTTGCTGGGTCGCCTGGGTGGCTCAGTTGGTTAAGCGACTGCTTGCGGCTCAGGTCATGATCCTGGAGACCCGGAATCGACCCCCACATCAGGCTTCCTGCTCATCGAGAAGTCTGCTTCTCCCTCTCTCAGTCCCTCTGTTTGTGTTCCCTCTCTCACTGTGTTTCTCTCTGTCAAATAAATAAATAAAATATTAAAAAAACAGACAAACAAACAAAAAAACCCAAAAAACAGAGTTGCAGTTCCCTTTGTCCTTGAGGATAAAAGTTGGTTCCAGTTTGGAAAGTGTTTCAAGCTATCCTGAACCCATGATTACGTTGACTTTCTCTGGAATTTGCCAACTGCTTTCCATGATACTCTGTCAAGGATACCATTAATCCTTCCTTTTTTTCACTTTTCACAATCCCAGATATCATCAATGCATAAAAGCAAAATAACTGCCCTCAGGATATTCTTATTTATATATGAGAAAAGAAGTTTCATATCAATCAGTACAAGATATTCATAAGGTCTGTTGGTTTAGACTGCTCTATATAAAAAATAGAAGCTCACCATTATTGTACTTTAAAACTAAATTTACAATGTTTAGAATAAACTAGTTACCTATATCTTCCACTCATCAGTATGTGGTAAAATTTATTTTGTTTTATATCACATCTTTCCAGTTTTCTCTTAATTTTTACTTCAGTCAAATATTCTCTAACCTTTTTTCATCTATTTTTAGTCATATATATGTGTATGTGTGTCACACATATCACATATTTGTTACTTACATACACGTATACACATATCTGAAATACTATATATGAACATATTACTATTATATCTTTCTTTTACTCATATATTTTCTGAATAAAGTATAGCTTCTGTATCAGCTATCTACTGCCATGTAAGAAAATCACTCCCAAACACATTTCTGGAAGTTGGCTGGGCAGTTTCTCCGGTCATACATATATCTTTGGGTTGGTAGCTCTGCTAATCTTTACTCATTTGTCTTTATGTTTGAGATCTTGCTGACTGATACCTGTACCTCTAGGCTTCTCTTCTTGCAGGTGGCAATGTTTCCAGGGAAAGAGTGGAAGCAAGCAAGCAAATGCTCTTGAGGCCTGGGTTTGAAACTTAGAAGTCATTCCCATCATATTCTATATTCAATAATTCTCAAGGACAGCCAAGATTTTAAAAGTGGGGAAGTAGATTTTACTTCTTGAAAGGCAGAGCTATAAAATCACACTAATTTTGAAGAATTGGATAAAGAATTGGAAAAATTAGAGCCATTTTATAAGTAATCTACTACATTTTCTATTAATACATACCTCATCATTCTATTTTGTTCACCATTGTATGCTAACATCTGCAAAACTGCATAGAGCAGAAGAGACACTCAGATATTTGTTAGGTAAATGAAGGTAAAATCCCATCCTACTAGGAAGACTACTAGTTACATAGATCGAAATATTGGCTGCTTTGTCAACATTTATTCCAAAAGGTTTTTAACATGTTTTTTTTCTAGGTAGAGGTTTAAAAGCTAACTCCTTTTTTTCATAGATGCTTTTCTACTTAGTTGCCTAATATAGGTCGGGTTTCTCAAAGCAAACATTTTAGATACCTGGATGAAGAAAATAAATTATTTGAGAAAGTACCCACTCGATAACATAATTGTTTTTTCAGGAATAGTAATGAATGTTTTGTTTATTTTTCTTCTGGGCCATATCTGAAAGTTTCTAGTGTCTGATTCTTTTGGTTATATTGAAACTATAATGGACCGCCTGGGTGGCTCAGTCATTAAGCATCTGCCCTCAGCTCAGGTCATGATCACAGTGTCCTGGGATCGAGCCCCTCACCAGGCTCCCTGCTCCACAGGAAGCCTGCTTTTCCCTTTCCCACTCTGCCTGCTTGTGTTCCTTCTTTCTGTAAAATAAATAAATAAAATGTAAAAAGAAAGAAAGGAAGAAAGAAAGAAAGAAAGAAAGAAAGAGAAAGAAAGAAAGAAAGAAAAAAGAAAAAAATAAAAAAAGAAAGTAGCATTTAGGGTTTCAAGTTTTAATCTTTGGTTTCTCAATTTTTTCCCCTTTTACACAAAACTTTAAAATCTAAATTTTAAGTGCCTATGCCAGTAAGTTATTCAGTTTTGTATTTTACATTTTTTAAGTCATTAAAAATGCATTCCAGCTTTTTCTGATTTTTTTTTCTGTTTTTGTTCCAAAATGAATCCCCAGGAGTTGGTAACAATTAATGAGCTTAGAAAGGCTCTACATAACATCTGAAATACAAGCTTTAAGATAATAGAATGCCATCTAATTAGAATTGTCAGGTCTAACTAGGACCTCCTCCATGTACTTCAAGACACAATCACCCTCAACTGCTGTGTCCACAAGTGTGAAACTACTAACAGCTGTGAAGTCTCTTAAATTTGAATTTTCAATGAAGAATGTTAATTTTCCAGCAGAATAGGTGTTCATGTGACTATGTTAGTTGAGATTCACAAACTTAAGTTTGAAAAGCCCTCTATTAGTCATTAGGCTCAAGAATATTTAAACAGTACTGAACCCATAGAATTTGTTGAGTTATATTGGTGGTTGCATATAGATATTCCTTGAGGGAGAGGTCTCAGAACTAATTCCACCCTAAAGAAAAAGTAGAATAGAGATTTATCTATATGAATAAATAGTAATCCATGACAGGCATGGTTATTAAAAATATACATACTCTGTCTCTTGAAAAATTGACTTATAGAGCAAAAATATGATTTCCCAAATCAATGCATTATCTTGCAATATTTTTTCAATGGTCAAATTGGAAAAAAATAGTCTGCCTGAATTATCATTGTTAGAAGTGAGAAGTAAAAATCTGAACTTCCTGATGTGTAAGCAAATAAGTTATAATTCAGATCTTTTATCCTTTTAAAGGCAAGATTTAAGACAAAAATAAAATTTCATTTTTGCAACAATAATAACCATATTATGCCAGAGTTGGTTTGTGTTACCAATAGAACATGTCCACAAGACTCTATGCTAATTTCAAGCTTAGTACAAAAACTAAGGTATAATTTTGCCTGAGGACAAAGACAATTTATTGACAAGACAAAGACTCAATTTTTTTAAAAAGATTTTATTTATTTGACAGAGAGAAACACAGCCAGACAGGGAACACAAGCAGCAGGAGGGAAAGAGGGAGAGCAGGCTTCCTGCCGAGCAGGCAGCCTGATTCCAGAACTCCAGGATCATGACCTGAGCTGAAGGCAGAGGCTTAACCACTGAGCCACCAAGGCGCCCCAGGACTCAATTTTTTTATTCTGTCTTCAGTGATCTACTGTAATTGTTCTTATCAAAAAATAAAGGATTTAAACGTTGTTTTTAATTCTTAATAATATTAGTTAAAAGTATCACTGTTTAAAGGCTTGTTAATTAGTGCACTTAGGTATGAAGAATATAGCGCTTTTACAAGTGACTTAATTTCAAAGAATACCACTTTATCCAATGATCAAATTTAGCATCAACAAAATTGGGCCAAACTAGTAGATACACTGAAAAAGTTACATCACTTCTGTAGAAATGCTGAAAAACATGTATATCTAAATTTAATCATGAATTGTTATTAAACAAACCCCAATTGAGGGACATTCAACAAAATAACTGACCTGGACTCTAAGAATATCAAAGTCAGAAAAGACCGAGAAATGTTCCAGATGAAAGGAAACAAAAGACAAATGTCAACTAAAAGTAATCCTACTTTAAAAGTCTCAAAGTTGTAGAAAACCTGTGACAAAACAGCAGAATAATAATGACCATTCTTACGAATTTAAGACAGGCCATATTCCTCAGCTCTCCAAGTGATGAAACTCAAAGTAGGTTTTGTTGTTGTTGTTTGTTTGTTTGTTTGTTTAAGTGGGGTTTTAACATGAATTTTTGTTAACTTCTTAACCAGACTAAAGGGTATGAACAGCAACCTATAAATTGTATCATCTTGGTTAGAGCTCCTCTCAGTGGCTTTATTTAAAATTTCATGTGGCATTTATATACAGAAGTATTCTTAATTTTATGGCCCCACAAAAATTTAACTATAGAAATAAAAGAAGGTGATTTTGAAATGTAACTTCCTAGGTTCTTTGATATATTTGAAAAATTCTGAAACCAGGCTACTTAAAATAATATGAAATAACCACATTCTTCCAGTTAAACAATCATGATTCTAATCTTTTTACATGGGAGGTATCAAAACAAAGCTTTTTACTCTTTTGAAAGTATCACTGAAAGGGTAGAGTTGGGCAATGAAATCTAATGGACAATTACATTGCAACTTTTATTTCTTGCCTGTTTTTCCATAGGAAATTGTGTTTGAAGCTTGAAAGTGCAAGTATAACTCATAACATGTTTGTTTTCTCTTATTTCAACAATTAATATAAAATTAAATTTCTTATCTATTATCCACTCAAAAATAGACAAGGTAATAATGCCATTTAAAGTAGGTATGGAAAGAGGCTAAGTTCATATTTGAATCCACAAATTTTATGTTTGAATCTGAGAGTTTTCAACCAGCTCATCTATAAGCCAGATGAAGGTAGAGTAGAAAAAGAAATGAGAAGCTGACAGGATAAATAGGACTTAAAATTTTCTTGTCCAGTAGTAGAAGTCGTGTATCTGTGCAGATGGCAGGGGGGCAGCCTGACACTCTTTTTTTTTTTTTTCCTGTGGGAACATTTCTCCCCTTTGTAGAGGGAATTTTCTGAATCTCCAGCTTCTAGATGCATTTCAATTGAGCAGTGGGATTGTCTGGCTTTCCCAGGTACAGTCAATGGTAGCCACCTGACCCAATACAATGGACAGCCTCTGAGTTGCCCTAATGATCCCCACCTCCTGGTTTCTACATATTATGCCAGAGTTGATTTATGTTACCAATAGAACATGTCCACAAGACTGTATGCTAATTCCAAGGTTAGGTTATAAAAGCCACTTGTGGTTCTCATCTTGGTCCCTCTCCTCTCTTATCTTCTCCTCTTTACAAAGGTAATAGCTGTTTCCAGGAAGAAGGAAGAATTCGTTATGGAACAGAGTATTTGGAAGTGTTTCTAAGCCATTTGGTAAGGATTTGTTTTATGAACTTTTACTATGCTATTGTTTTGTGAATTTTTCTTTCTAGGATTAATTTTATAATAATATGATTTTAAATAAAGGAAAGATCCATGCATAGAAGATTTATGGATAGAAAATCCATCTCTTTCATAACAGTTAACTTAAAATTAGCTGTAATATTGCAAATTAAATTATTGAACTATGTAAGCCTGAAGGATTAAGGATGAATTTTGAAATTGGTTTACCTGCTTTGTTTAGGAGAAAGATGGAAACTAAAGAGGTTGGTGGAACTAAATTATCTTCCACTTCTAACAACATATTTCCAAAACTGGTTCTCTATTCTTTTATTAGCATAAACTGTAGGGGCACCTGGGTGGCTTGGTAGGTTAAGTGGTCTTCTCTTGATTTCAGCTCAAGTCATGTTGTTGGGGTCCTGACATTGGCTGGTTGGACTCCGCCTTAGATGGGGAGTTGTCTTGAGGATTCCCTCTCCTTCTCCCTCTTCCCTCTGCCTCCTCATGCATGTGCACACAGACTCTATCACTAACATAAATAAATAAATCTTTAAAAATAAAATAAACTGCAAAATCTGTTTATGTATATTTGCAGTGGATGTAGCATTGTCATCAATCTAACTTAGACTAGACAAATTAACCAAAAAAACCCCCCAAACCCAAAGACAAAAAACCCAATCTCATTTGAAACATGAAAAACTTTAGATGTTACTAAAACAGTATTTATTCAAATTGTCTTATATAGAAATTTAATTTGACCAATTGCTGTATCACTCGTAACTAAATAGTTATGTATGTGGAACAACAAAGTTACAAAGTAATATTCAGTATATGCATCACTAGTACACAAGCTTTCAGGGAATAATATAGTTGTATGATTTTCTTGTATTTGCTTCTGTGATATGTTTTAATTATATTTATCAAAATGAAATTTTGTCATCTAATAAGAAAAAGACTTACACTTCATATGAATTATTTTTTTTAATTTTATTTTCCTAGTAATCAATTTTATTGTGTTTTAAAAGATTATTGCTGTGCAATGAACTGGAAATTAAAAAAAAAAAACTAATTCTTCATCATAGATAGTATGAGAAGTACTTCCTTTAATACTAAATAGAACATCTTTCACTTAATTCATAATGAATATATCTTTGAATTCAAGTCACTGTATCTTATTGCTCATACTACTTCTAAAATCTCAGTCTCCTTACCTTGCATTGTAATTTTTGTTATACAACAATACTTTATTACAAACAACACTTATTTAATTTAATTCAATAGAATTCAGTTAAATTCTACTAATTTCTGCCATGCCAAACCTACTGAACTAGGCTATAAAAGGCAAAAAGGAATAACTAATAAATTATCAAGCCTTGCAGTCCAAAATAGAGAATAAAAAATTATAAAAATTATTATATAAATGCAAATGGGATTGCTGAAAAGCATTTTAACATTCAGAGATAACGAGAGAGTATTTTGTTCAGGAAATCAGAAAAAAAAATTTTACTGAAGAGAATTCTGAGAGACATTGCAAAGTTGGAGAAAAAAAAAGAAAAAATATTTAAATTAAAATAAATTGTGCTATATTTTCCTATTAATGTGGTACTTTCATTAGTGAAAACAGAGACTTAATAGAAAATAGTATTTGAAAGGTACTTATATAGAACTTGAAATCTTATGGATAACTAACCTATTTATTCATTCAAAAACCAGTTATATTCTTACATGAGTTCATGTCATGGAGTATATGTTAGAAAGTAGGATGAGACAAAGAAGAGGAGAAATTTTAAAAAGTGCAAAGATAAATTAACCCAAAAGAGTGTCAAAATGTGTCAGTATAGCCCTGATGATAAATTCTATGATATAGGGAATCATAAGTGTATGAAAGTAAAGATGGAAAAAAGATTCTGTGTGTAAGCTTTGACTTGGGCTTTGAAAGATGAATGAGAACAAAATAGGCAAAACCCAGAGAAAGAGTATGATAGGCCAAGGATGGATCACTCAGTACTGATTTCAAACATATGGTTAGCATTTATTGAGTTCCTACTGAATTTTAAATATATGACACATACAACTTCACATACAAATGGAAGCATGCAAGATATAATCTTTTGTGCTTGCTTCCTTTACTTAATATATGTTTATGAGACCCAACTACATTATAGCATGTAGCTCCTCCAGTTAATTTGCTTCCACGGATGGGTGGTGTTCTTTTGTAGGAATATGCCACAATATATTTATCTGTTCCATCACTCTTGGTCTTTTGGAACAAATACTGATGCTGCCATAAACATTCTCTTAATGCCTTTTGTTACATATTTGCACGAGTTCTGTTGGGTATAAACACGGAAGTGCAAATTCTGCGTTAAAAGTTGTGCATGGTGCAAAGTTACCTGATATTATCAAACTGTTTTCCAAACTCATCTCAATGTATACCAGCATCAGGTGAGAGTTCTTATGGCTCCAACACCTTACTGATATTGACTATTGTCATTCTTCTTAATTTATACCATTCTGACATGCGAATGATAGAAAGTCATAGTTTTATTTGCAGTTCACTGATTATTAATAATATGCCCAGGCATTGTTTATATGATTATTAACTATTTTGATTCCTTCTTTGGGGAAGTGACTGTTCAAGTAAAGGCCTTCTCAGAAAGGAAAGTTTAGTGAAAAATTGACTTGAGATTGTAGAAATATAATGAAAAGTTTTTGGAAGACCCCAGTTTGAGTAACTACAGAAACATAAAGATGAAAATGTCCAGCAAAATGTTGCAAAGTGGATCAGAGCTTAGGAGAAAAGGTAGAAATAACTCCTAAATCTTTTCAAAGATGGGGGAGAAGAAATCAAGAGAGAAGTTAGAACAAAGATAGTATTTACATAGACATAAGAACAAAGAAAGATACTATAGAAAATTTAATAGTCAAAAAATTATTAATGGAGTTAGTGTTAAGTAGCTTTGTCCTTATTAGAAAGGTAATTGACACAGACACAGCTAGTGAATGATTTCTAATGTTTACAGGACCAGTATAAACAAAATCTCTTCTCTGTTACTATGTCATAGGAGAACTAGTTTCTTCCGTGTTTCTTTCTCTAAGATTTTGTAGTTCTGAGTCTCTTCCAATTCCTGTAGATCTAATCCTTCGTGAGGCTGAATCTCTCTACTCACATGCTTATATTTGCTGCTTCCTATATCTTGACCCAGGGCTCTATAATCTCTAAGGTCCCTGGAGCTTCAAACTTATACAAACAATTAAATAATTTCCTCCAGTGAAATAGTCCTTACAACATAGATTTCATGGATTCATTCTGTCTTGTAATCATTTTCTTTACATATTTTAGGTTACAAAATTCTTGCAAAGTCTCTCATGTTTTAACTGGTATCCTGAAAAGTTCCTTTTAAAAATAAACAGCATTGAGCTCAAATTTATGAATATCTCCTTTTTAGTGATATAACTTTAGTCTAAAGCCAAATTATTGTAAAATAATAGATGGTAAATAAATTGTAGAATGGACAGCCTTTCAAGGAAAATTATATAACATGAAATATTCATTTTTCTCTAAATCCTGAGGGACTTCTCAAGTTTAGACTATGGCAAGCTATTCTGTATCTCTGAAAGAACTGTGGGGATTCTTCTCTCTTCATTTTTCTCCCTCCAAAGATATGATGGAAAATTAAGTTTAAAAATTTGTAGGATAGGGGCGCCTGGGTGGATCAGTCATGAGGCATCTGCCTTCTGGTTGGGTCATGATCCTGGAGTCCTGGGATGAAGGCCCACATTAAGCTCCCTGCTAAGCGGGAAGCCTGCTTCTCCCTCCCTCACTCCCCCTGCTTGTGTTCCCTCTATCACTGTGGTTCTCTCAGTCAAGTAAATAAATAAATAAATAAATAAATAAATAAATAAATAAATGTTAAAGAATTAAAGCAAGCAAAATAAAAATATGTATAAAATATGTATAAAATATAGAATTTCTTATGGAATAAGGAAAAAGACACATAAATGAAAGTTCAATTTATTTTAAGGGTACAATTAGAAGTGTTTTTCTTTCGTATTCTTAGACACCATGTTAATATACCAAAAATATTGGTTATGTAATAAAAGCATATTATCTAATTTTAAACCCAAGCAAGGGTTTAGTGTCAACATTTTAGTTAGAAATGTAAGATCAGGGTCTTTTTTTTTTAAAGTGGGGAGTATAAGGATAAAAATTTATTATTGGGAACCACTTTCAATAATCATCTCTATCATCACTGTATACACCCAAATTAACACTCTGGTTTTAAATTCTAAGTTCGTAGTCTAATCTGATAGCATCATGGGGTTTTTGTTTGTTTCTTTGTTTTCTTTTGTTTGTTTTTTTCCTTTTTTTTCACTTTATTTTATTTTTTAAGTGTTCCAAGAGTCACTGTTTATGCCCCAAAGATAGTATCATGTTTTACTGCCACCACCTGCTTCTGCCACTCTAATAATTTTACCATAGTTGATTTATTTTTTACATATATCATCTTCTTTTTAGGCACGAAGACCAGTAAACAGAAAAGTAAAATCCTCAGAATTAAGATCCATGTCAAGAAAATCCCTTTTGATGTTGCCATTAGTACATGAAAAGCAATGGAAGCATATACATCAAAAGCCCAATAAGATTTTGGAAAAAATCTACAACCAGAGAAATCACAAGTTGTACCTGTCAAAGTCTATCTTCATTTGACCCTTATAGGCACTCCTGATTCACCAAATAGGAATTGGCAGAAAGAGAGTGATGAAAGTGTTGTAGACATCAAGAGCATCACTCCATGTTGTAGAACAGATAGGGTCATAGAAAATATTATACAAGGAAAATTCCTGACAGATGATAGGAGACCTTGAGGTATTAAGAAAAATTGTTTTCTATCTATCTAAGGAATGCATCCTATTCTTAGGGCTGATATTCTATACATTTTCTGCACAGAAAGTTTTTAATATTGATATCTAACAGTGACAACTATATGTATTCCATTCTTACCTGTTCAAAAATGGAACTTACAAATGGTATGCTTCTACTCCATTATTACTGTTTGTTGGCTCAAGAATGCATATATTTTTGCATATATTTTTCTTTGAGTTCACTGGTCACCAGATATATTCTATGCATGGAACTGAATGTAATTACATGGGACACTGATATTTCTGTCTTGATTATTTGTGAATACTTTTCATATGTGGAGAAAGGGGTGAGTATGGACAGTTAGTTGAAAAATAGGACAGATAATAATTATGACTGATAAGTTGTACCATTTATATCCATTTTCTCTCTTGTTGATAAGTTTCCAGGTTACATGGATTTCCAGTTTTAAAAAATATAATTCTCTTCATTCTTTGCAGCTAAGTGTGGAAGACTTAATTAACAGAGTTCAAAATTTACTAAACTCTGCTGTGATTGATACAGTATGGTGATGACTTAAAGACTTACATAGATAACCAGAACAAAATAGAGAATCCTGAAATAAATATACACATATACGCTACTCACTTTCCAAAAGCAATTCAAAGAAATTTAATGGTGAAAGAGTGCTTTAATAGCAAATCCAAAAAAAGGATATCCAAATGCTAAAATTAACTGTGAACCATACATCACATCATGTATAAAATTTACTCAAGATGGATCGTAAATATAAATGTAAAATACAAAACAATAAAATGTGTAGAAGATAAGTTCTATAGAAAATCTTCGTGCACTTTTGTTTGGCTAACATTTCTCAATATAACTCTAAAAGCAAAATCTAAGGTGCCTGGGTGGCTCAGCTGGTTAAGTGTCTGCCTTTTCAAAAAAAATATTTTATTTATTTATTTATAAATAAATAAACACAGAGACAACAGACAGAGAGGGAACACAAGCAAGGGGGAATGAGAGAGGGAGAAGCTGGATTCCTGCCAAACAGGGAGCCTGATGTGGGGCTCCATTCTGGGTCTCTGGGATCATGACCTGAGCTGAAGGCAGTCGCCTAACCAACTAAGCCACCCAAGCACCCCAAGTGTCTGCCTTTGGCTCAGGTCACAATCCTGGAGTCCAGGGATCCAGCCCCACTTAGGGCTCTTTGCTCAGGGAGGAGTCTGCCTCTCCTTTTCCCTCTATCCCTTCCACTTGTGTTCTCTTGTTAGTTCACAGTCTCTCTCAAATAAATGCAGTTTTAAAAAGTACAAATAAAAAGTATAATCTATTAAAGATGTTATAAATTGGACCTCATGAAAAATAAAGAAAAAGAAAAGGAAAAAAGAAAATTCATTACATCACATATAATGTGTGAAATTTAGCATCTCTTCAAATATTTTTGAAGTCTCTCAAATAATCTTACATTTATCAGAGATACTTTGTGTCCTAACACCTACCGCTATAGAATTCTTAGTACCTGCTTTGAGTTATACTTGTTGCCAATCTCGTCTTCATTATTCACTTCACATGATTTCACTATTTCTTTAAAATATGATATTTTCTGTAGGTAGCTTATTTTGCTAAAGACTTGTTTAATGAATGAAAATCGTAACTTTGGACAATTAATGGACCATCATAATTTAAAAAAAATAATTATTATGCCTATTAAAGTGAAGTGTCTATTTTTTAACCACAGAAAAGTGTTTATGAAACACAATAAATCCATGCTCTGCCTGATATTATTTCTGGGTCATTCTCATCTCCCGGAACTTTTTCTTCTTCATGTAATAAAGTATAACCACCAACTTTTGTTATTTTTCCATTCAGGGGTACTTAGCTTTTACAGTTCACTTTTGAAAGCCTCAACTTTCATCCTTAAAGAACATGAATTATAACAGTCTGTTAATGTGCACAAGGCAGGTTTTTGAGGGAGGTGCTTCTTGCTTATATCTCTCTAATGTCCAGCAACCTGACATAAATACACATATATTAAATGAATAAATGCATGACATACATACACAGGTATACACAAAGGCCCAACACTTTTGTCCTTTTTCTTAAAGATTTTATTTATTTATTTGACAGAGAAAAACACAGCTAGAGAGGGAGCACAAGCAGAGGAACTGAAAGAGGGAGAAGCAGGCTTCCCGCCAAGCAGGAAGCCTGATGTGGGGCTCCATCCCGAGTCTCCAGGATCTTGACCTGAGGGGAAAGCAGTTGCTTAACCAACTGGACCACCCAGGACTCTGAGCCTGAAAGCTCCCATGGGGGCAATTGGAGCTCCTGCGTATGTTTGTAGTTCTACATACTACGATCAGTAGGGGGCAGTGTGTAATCAGATAGCTCTACTTCTTGGTAAACAATGAACAAATACAAGGATGTAAAAAATTTCCAAAGTAATAGATTGAAAGAGAACTTCATTCAGTTATTCACTCATTCACCTGACACAACCAAGCAAAATATTGCAAAGAGGCAAGTGAAATAGAAGTGCACAAAAAGTGACATAGCAGTTCTCCCAATTGCACCTCCCCACTGTGCCTTTGTTGTCGCTTGCCCTAAATTTGCTTTGCTTACTCTCCAGTTTCCATGACCACTGCCATACACTTTGTTTTACAATTTTTAGTATTTTATTTAAAAGATAAACAGCCATAAATCTTCAAAAAGCACTAAGTGTACAGACAGTGAATAATGAGGAAATTATCACAACCATACAATTGTTTCCTAGATATAAAGGATGCTAGATTTGCCACTGAAATTCTCTTCTTGAGACTAAGACATTCATTCTGTTGTTAAGAGTATCAGCTCCTCACAACTAACTGAGGAAACCATGATGGCCAAAAGGTGCTGGCTTTTTCAAGGTTACATGGTCTCCCTGAAACAGAACTCATCCAATGACAGTTTGATGGATATGGTACAATGATCCAACATGCTTGCCTTGAATAAGACAAATCTCAAGGGCTATCTAAGCTGTAAGGCTTACCACTGGGTTAGGTGAAGCTCCTTGCGTTTGTTTGCAGTTCAACTTCTTTTTCTGTCCAACCTGTCTTCTTTCAGTCTTTCAGAGATATTTTTGCCAAGAATCTATGAATGCAAATTTCTGCCACAGAGTCTATTTCCAAAAGAACATGACCTAAGAGAGCCGGTAATAGAATTGATCTTAGGAAGCAGAATTTAAAATGGAATTTCAGAAATGGATCATTCTCTGACCTCCTGGCAACAAGGACTCTAATTACAGGTGGTGAATAGAATACTGATAACTTGTAGCATACTGTAGAAATGCAGTTGTTTAAACTCACACTGGTGGTGAACTACACTAGAATACTAATCCAAATGAATGCAATGGTAGATATACTATCTCAAGCATTTGAGACATTAGAGTCAAAATAATAATTTTAAGAACTATGTAATTGGATGGGACTAAGCATGCAGTGAAGAAAAACAATGAAAGACTTATAAGTGATTAAACACCAATTTAAGATGAAGTGTGAAAGTCAGAGGGCCTCTTTGGCAGAATATAAAAAGACTCATTTGCTGCAACAGGAGAGCAGAAAAAGGTGATCATCAGGTTCAGGACTTAATTACAGTGGTAGCAGAGCTTCAGAAAAGGATGGTGTTCAATCGCAGCCTGTCTGCCATGCTAAGATCAGTGCCTTAATTGGGAAGAAGTGACTCTGGACTCAGGATAAGAGCATCTGAGTCAATACACTTGAAAATTTCAAGTGTCAGATTCCCCTGAAAAATTGGCTCACTTCTTGTTAAAGGCCAATGATCCCCCTTGCTTGAGTATGAGGCAGAGGCTCTGTTAAAAGAAATCATGCATAGAAACCCCAGGCTTACTATCTTCTCCCATCTTGTACACTAGACCAATAGCTATAGTTAACATAAAGTCGCTGGAGAAATGCTGAGATTGTTAAATAGGAAAAAAAGAAGTCACAGAAGTTGCTATAGAACCTAGCCATATAAACCAGCAAGAGACATAGAAGTATATGGAATTCGATCTGATGGTGCTATATATGTGTACAAAGGTTTGGAAGATAAATTCAGATAAGGGAAATTTTATTAATATAGAAGATCCACCCTATGATAAAAGCTTTAATACCATGACCAGGATCACAGGAAATATTACTAACAAGTTGCTAAAATGGTTGGTTCTTAAAAGCTTGGGTTTAGAAATCCTGGTTCAGAGAAAGAGAACACTTCCCCTGGAGGACATTGCTAAAGTCCCATGAAGTTTGAATTATGACTGTTACTGTGTCTCCTCTGGCTTCTTGTGTCCAAAGAACACAGTCAAAAAATACTGGCAGACTGAATTGGCCCCAGTTTTCTAGAGCTACAATAGGGAAGGGAAAAAATATGTTTGGCAACCACATAACTTACCACAGTACCTCCTGCTACTCCCTGTACCATGTTGATGATAAATGAATAAAGTGTAACAGATATGAGAGGGTAATTTGACCAAAGGCTCAGATCCATTGATAAATAAACTGCAGAGATGCTAGATAAAGGTGAGAAAAGGATGAGAATCCTGGAGAAGCTCTTCACCATTGGGGTTGACTCTCTATACAAAATAAGTAGATAAAAGTAGGGCAAGCGGTTGGTTGTTGTGAATTCTGTGGTGTTCTGCCATGCTCTCCTTTTCATGATTGAATTAGCTAGCCAGAGCTGCCATAACAAATTACTACATAAATTTATTTTCTCACAGTTATGAAGGCTGGACTTCCAAGATCAAAGGGTCAGCAGGTTTGATTTTTTGTGAGGTCTCTCTTTTTGGCTTTCAGATGGCTGCCTTCTTTATGCGTTCTCACATAATCAGCCGTCTGCGCACATGCCCCTTATATCTCTCAATGTTAAAATTCTTCTTTTAAGGACTCTCATTAGAGTGGATTAGGGCTTGCCCTAGAGGCCTCATCTTAACTTCATCACCTTGTTAGAGGCCCTATCACAAAAAAAAAAAAAATCACATTGAAAGGAATGGAGGGGTTAAGACTTTAATATATAAATTTGGGGGATGACACAATTCAGCCCTAACAATGATTGAGGCTCTCATTCTCCCAAGATGGCAGTTTTGTCTAAAGTATTCTTCAGTAAGTATCTTGACTGAAGAGGCACCTCCCCCAAGATTATGTCTCTTCCTCTGGACATTCTCCGTTCAATGACTCGTCACTGCAAAGCTACAAAGTACTGGCACTCTTACCTCAATTTGAGAAACACTGAAGGTTATCCCAGCTTCTAAATGTCCTGTAGAGGTAGGTTCAGCTGAGGCCACCTCTGTGAAGATATCTGCTCCCTCTGTCCAATTAGGCTTCTCTCACTGCTGTAAAGTTTGCATTTCTGATCTCCTACATGCTGTGTAACCTAATACATGAGGTCAAAAAATACAAGTTTACCAGAAACTATAGATTTCGGGTGATAATGATGTGTCCATGTAGGTTCATCAGTTGTACCAAATATTAATTCTGGTGGTAGATGGCGAGAACAGAGGAGGTTCTGCACGTGTAAATGAGACAGCTCTGTACCTTTTTCTTTTTCCTCTTTTTTTTTTTTTAAGATTGCATTTATTTGAGAGGAAGGGAGAGAGAGCACAAGAATGAGGGGAGAGCTTGATGGAGAAGCAGACTCCCCGCTGAGCAGGGAGCCCAATGTGAGACTCAGTCCTAAACCCTGAGACCATGACTGAGCACAGGACAACAGCTTAACAGACTGAGCCACTCACATGCCTCAAGAAGCCTCTGTACCTTCCATTCACTTTGGCTATAAACCTAAAACTAATCTAAGAAAATCTATTTAAAAGAAAGAAAGAGAGAAACGAGAATATTGGGAAAACAACAATAATAATAATAACAAAGAATTACTAGTGCCTCTGACACTCCGGTAATATCTATCCCAAATCACTATTACCGTAGATGGTTTTCCCTGTGACCTTTACAAAAACAAAACTTTAATGAATACATATTTTTTGCCTAGATATTTATACTCAACCATATGATTTGAAATGTGCCCACATTGGGGCGCCTGGGTAGCTCAGTTGGTTAAGCGACTGCCTTCGGCTCAGGTCATGATCTCAGAGACCTGGGATCGAGCCCCACATTGGGCTCCCTGCTTGGCGGGAAGCCTGATTCTCTCTCTCTCACTCCCCCTGCTTGTGTTCCCTCTCTGGCTGTGTTTCTCTCTGCAAATAAATTAAAAAGAAAAAAAATCTTTATGAAATGTGCCCACATTGTAGAAAGCAGTAATAGTTAAACTAATATGCAATATTTAATGGTATGAATATATCATGATATATTTTATACTGTTGATGAATATTTAAATTGTTTTCAATTTGGGGCTAATATGAATGATGCCAGCATGAATACTCTTTTATGTATCTTTAGTAGTACATATGTGTGGATGCATTTATATTAGGTGAATAACTACGTATGCATTTTTGCGGCAGAATATGGGACATTTGTTAATATCCTTTAAATACTTTATTAAATCATTGCTACTACTGTTTGGTACTAGCAATGATTCTTTATATTCTGAATACAAAACCTTTAGAAGATACACATATTTTAAGTATTTTCTTTAAAAAGTGCCTTTCATTTCAAAACAAACAACTCTTCATATCCTTAATAGTGTCTTTCCAGTATCAGACATATTAATTTAAGTAGAGTGAATTTTATTACTTTTTTTAGTTAATTTATTGCTTCATCCAAAAAAATCCTGGCCTAACTTAATGTTACAAAGATTAGCTCATGTATTTTCTTGTAGAAGTTTTACCATAAAAGTCTTAATTTTAGACATGTGCTTTCAAGAAATTTGCATCTCATGTACATTGTTAGAATTATTGAACTAGAGTTATTCATAATATTTAAAAAAAATTTTGTTTGGTATTCCTCCTTTTTAATTAATTAATTAATTAACTAATTAATTAATTAATTAATTGAGTGAGTAAGAGCATTCAAGCAGGGGTGGGGAGACAGTAGCACAGGAGGAGAGAGAGACTGTCAAGCAGGCTCCACGAAATCTGATACAAGGCTCAATTCCACAACCTTGTGATCATGACTTGAACTGAAATCAAGAGTCAGATGCTTAACCGACTGACTGAGCCACCCAGGCATGCTCTTCCTTTTATTTTTGAAACTAGCAATTTGTGATGTTTTTTCTGTATCAATCTAACTAAAATTTAACAATCTTAATCTTTTAGAAAATCTCACAATTCAGATCCCACTGATTTATCTCTTTACTTCTTCTATTTTCTATTCTACTGATACATAATTTTATTCTCATTTCTTTCCTCCTAATTATTTTGCATTTAATTGTATTTTTTTTCTACTGGATTAAGGTAGAATCAAAGTTTTTTTTGATGTGAGGTCTTTATTTTGTCCAGTGTGAGCATTTAAATGATCACTTTCCCTCTCAGGCTTACTTTCACTACCTCATACACATTTTGATATGCTGTGATTTGACTATCATTTAGTTAAAAATATGTCTAATTCCCCTTATTTTTGACACATAGATTGTTTAGAAATGAGGGGTTTGATTTTCAAATATGTAGGACTTTTTAAACCTACTTTTATTACTGACTTATGGAGTCACTTTCATCAGAAAATATACCCTATTTATTTTAATCATTTAAATTTACTGAATTTTGTATGGTACAACACATGGCCCATTTTGGGACTGTTTCATTTGTACCTTAAAAGAATGTGAATTCTGACATTGTTAGTTTGCTCTATAAAATGTCCTTTAGAAAAATTTGAATGATAATGTGTCTTCTATATGTTTACTGCTTTTCTACCTATTTTTAAATCAATTACTGAGCGTATTTTGAAATCTTCAAATATAAATACAGATTTGTACATTTCTCCTCTCAGTTCTACATTCATGTTTTCTGAATAACTGTTTTTCTGTAAATACACACTTAGAATTTATATATCTTCTTGAAAAATTGAGTCCTTTATCATTAAAGGTTTTTCTCTTTATATCTGCTAAGAGTATATGTTGTGAAATTTGTCGTATATTAACACAACCATTCCAGTCTTCTTAGGATTATTGACTGCATGGTATATCATTTTTCCATTCTTTTACTTCCTACCTGTGTTTTTACATTAACATGCATTCCTAGAAGACACCTGCACCTCAGACCTGGTATTCTCACTTCCTACAGGCTATCCCAGATACTCATAAATTCTCTTTGCCTTACCATCAACTCTGGTATTTGTCTCTTCAACTCATCAAGTACTTATCTTTGCATGTATTACTCCTCAGGTGCAATAGCCCAAAATATCTAGGCAGAAAACTCAGGTGAGCATAGGATCACCTACTTTATTTAATTTCTTTCAGAGATTACAGTGTTCTGTTATCTGTTGTCTGAAATGATCATTTCACATATTTTGTCACATTTTATTACTGTTTATGGAGGGAGGACAAGTCTTCATTTGTTTGTTTCATTAAGGACACACATTCTAAGGAATAAGAAAACAGAGTAAAACTCACCAAAGAAAGCACAATAAGCAAGATTTGACACACACCTTAGAGTATGTATATAAAATACATATAATGTAATTTATATGTGTATAGTTTTGACTATGTTTATAGTCAGTCTCATAAATGCTATAAGTCATAAGAGTTAAAAAAGCAAATAAAGAAGACCTTAAAGCTATAAAGAAGACAACAGAAGCTATGAAAATGAACAGAAGTCTTTGAAAAATAAACAGAACTTGTGGAAATTAAACTGAAAATATGAAATAAGAAAAAATATGAGTGAAACAGAATTAGATTGAGATGGGAGAGAATTGATAAGCTGCTAGATGGATTTGAATAAGTTACATAAGCATAATTAAATCAGGATATATCGCTATCAAGAAATGTTTGAGAATACCAAAGAAGAATTAAGATGTTGGAAGCATGGCTTTAATATATTCTTAATCACAATTCCAGTAATAGGTAAAGTGGAAATAGGAAAAATACAAATGTGCATAAAGCAAAATGCAGTGTAAAATTACAGGTGTATCAATTCAATCCTTTTACATGCAGTAAAAGGGCAGAATAGAAAAAGTAAGATCTTTAACACATCCAGTGGGAAGAAAAGGACAATTTTAAGAATAGGGAGATTTGCCATATCTATGGTCTAAATGGCACACACCCATATATACACACCTATTTCCCACTGTTCACTTTCCTTTGACTAAAGGTATTTTTATGTGTTATTTTCAATCTTTATGTAATTTGATTTAGCCATCCTTTCATTTATGGACTTTGTATTTTGTGATACAATTAGCAAGGTAGCTCAACTCTAAAGATATTAAAACAATTCAGGTTTCTTTCTGGTTGTTCTTCACTTTTTACATTTATTTATTTGTACTGAAGAGAAGTTGATATGCAATACTATATTAGTTTCAAGTGTGAAACATCATGCTTCAGCATTTATATATATTACCAAATCACTATGATCAAAGTCACCAAGATCACCAATGTAAATCTGTTAGCTACCCACCTGTCACCAAAGGTATTAAAACATTACTGACTATAATCCTTATGCTGCATTACATTGCCAGATTATTTATTTTATAACTGGATGTTTGTATCTTTTTTAATCCCCTTTCCCTATTTTTTTTCCAAACCCCTCCCCTTCCCTTATGACAATCAGCAATTGTTGTCTACAACTACATGTCTGTTTGTGTGTGTGTTGTATTTAGAATCTACATGTAAGTATTTGCCTTTTACTATTTGACTTATTTTATTTAGAACAATACCCTTTAGGTACATCGATGTTGTTGTCACAAATGGTAAAGTTTCATTCATTTTTATGGCTGAGTAATATCATATACTTATATGATATCATATATATTACATATATATCACATCTTCCTTATCCACTCATGTATCCACAGACAGGTTATTTCCATATATTGGCTATTGTAAATAATACTGAAATAAACATAAGTTTGCATATATCTATTTAGTGTTTTCTCCAGATAAATACCCAGATGTAGAATTGCAGGATCATATGGTATTTCTATTTTTAATTTTTGAGGAACCTTCATATTGTTTCCACAGTGGATGTATCATTTTGCATTTCTACCAACAGCAAACAAGTATTCCCTTTTCTCCACATCCTCACCAACACTAATTATTTCTTACCTTTTTTATAACATCCATCTGACAGATGTGGGCCAGTATCTCCTTGTGGTTTTGATTTGTATCTCCCTGATGATTAGTGAAATTTAATATCTTTTCAAGAGTCTGTTGGCCATTTGTATGTCTTCTTTGGAGAAATATCTATTCAAACCCCCCTTTTATTAGATTATGGTTTTTGATACTGAGTTGTGTGAGTTTTTTACAAATTTTTTATAACCCCTTATGAGATATATGATTTGAAAATATCGTCTTCCATTCAGTAGGTTGTCTTTATTACCTTTTGTTGATGGTTTCCTTTGTGATGCAGAAGCTTTTGCTTTATTGTTTTTGTTTCCCTTGCCTGAGGAAACAGATACAAAAACATTGAAACAAAAACAATGCTTAACCTAATGTCAAAGAGCTTATTGCCTGTTTTCCTCTAGGATTTTTACGGTCTCCCAATTTGCATTCAGGTCTTTAATCCATTTTGAGAGTATTTTTGTATATAGTGTAAGAAAGTCGTTCAGTATCATCCTTTCACATGTAATTGTCCAGTTTTCCCAGCACCATTTATTGAATAAAATCTTGTTTTCCCCACTGCATATTTTTGCCCCTTTTGTCTTAGATTAATTGACACATAACATGGATTTTTCCTAGGTTCTCTATCCTATTCCATTGATCTATGTGTCTGTAATTTTGTGTCACTACCATACGATTTTGATCACTAGAGCTTTATAGTATAGCTCGAAATCAGGGATTGTGATACCTACAGCTTTATTCTTCTTTCTCAAGTTTGCTTTGTCTACTCGGGGGCTTTTGTACTTCTATACAAATTTTAGGATTATCTCTTCTAACTCTGTGAAAAATGGCATTAGTATTTTGATTGATAGTACATCAAATCTGCTGATTTATTTGAGCAATATGGACACTTTAACAATATTAATTCTTCCAATCCCCTAAGCACAATATAGTCAATTATTTGTGTCATCTTCAATTTCTTTCATCACTGTTTTATAGTTTTCAGAGTACAGGTTCTTTACCTACTTGGTTAAATTTATTCCTAGGTATTTTATTCTTTTTGAAGAAATTGTAAATGAGATTGTTTTCTTAACTTCTTTTTCTAATAGTTCAATGCAAGTACATAGATACATAACAGAATTTTATATATTAATTTTGTATCCTGCAATTTTACCAAGTTAATTTATAATTTCAAATAATTTTTTTGGTAGTCTTTAGGGTTTTTGCTATATAGTTATCAAGTCATCTGCAAGTATTGACAGTTTTATATTTTCTTTTTCCAATTTGGTTGTTTTTTATTTATCTTTCTTGTCTCCTTTTTACCCTTAGAACTTTGATTGACTCATAAATCCTGGTAGAGGACATGAGATTATTTTATTATTATTTTCTTTTCTCTGATGACTAGCTAATCAAGCATAATTGATTACAAAGTTTACCTTCTCTTATAGAGTAAATACAATATTTTAATCATGTACTAAACACCCATTCACAGTAAGCTCCATTTCTATATTTTAATTTGATTACATTAACTCAATAAAAATATTTATGACAAAGTGTTGTACCATTTTAATTACTGGGTTCTTATTCTATGTATGCAACTGTTGGGAGAAATTTTAACTCCCTCTCATTGCATTTTCCTTATTTTTTTCTCTAATTTTTTAAGAGTAAAAAATATTTCTTTGTGGTTTTGTTTTCATTTTTATGATTAGCAGTGAAGTTGAGCAAGATTTACATTTTAACAATAATATGTGTTTCCTGTTTTTTAAAATGCAAACAAAAAACAAAACCAAGAAAGTATAACCAGTAAAACTCTATAAAGTGTGACAATATCAAGTGTGGTGGCAGTATAAAACAATTAAAATTCTTACAAATTTCTGGTAGAATAACCACTTTGGAAGTATTTATTATTAGCCACTAAAGTTAAACATATGCATGTCCTATAACTGAGCACTTCACTTGTGCATGTATCACACATAGGCTCTTACATACATGTGATGGTGGATTTGTACAAGAATGTTAGTGATGGGATTTTTTATAACAGAGGTAACAAAAAAAAAACTAACCAAAATTTCTCAATGGGAAAGACTAAATACTTAAATATGTATACAACTGAATATTAATTTTACATATATATATTTACTTTTTAATGTATTTGTGTATTATATAGTTTAAAACAAGGAAAAAACAAATAATATATTAGTTAAATGTTTATGTGTGTATAAATCTGTAAAGCAAACCAAGGGAATGAATAATCTAAAATTCAGATTTATGGTTACCTCTGGGAAGAAAAACAGGTAGTGTGACCCGTTAATGCTCACAGGAGGATCCAAGTTTTTTTGTAGTGTTCTAATTTGCAAACCAAGTCATAATGTTTTTACTTAGTTTCATCTGTTTATGTATACATGCATACAGATAAAGTATACTTTTGCCTTTATGATATAATTCAAATAAGAAAGTTAATAACATAAATATAAACAGAATAAGAACTCTTCTAAATTTTTACATCAATTAATTTTGACATTTTTATTTTATATAAAATTATAGCTATACATGTGGTGATTTTGCATCTTGAAAATGTTAAAAAGCCACTTGAAAATATGTATTTGTCCCTTTGTTAAAAATAAAATGCCTGCCAAATTAAATAACTTTGAATATTTTCAGCTATACTGGTATTAAATATTTCCCTTTCGTATCAATATGTAAAGTTGTTCTAAATCTGCTTTCATGAACATGCCATTTGAGCTAATTACTTTATAGTAAATGCAGCTCTTAAATAATTGCTAAACCTTGGGAAATGCTTTCAATAATTGACTTGGTTTTCATAAGCAAAACTTGTGTTATTAAATATAAATTAAATGCACATTTGAGACACTTAACTTAAAGTGTTAACATATCAGCCTTTTAATGGTGTAATGAAAATAACTTGTAGAGTTAATATGCAAAATAATTCAAATGTTGTATTGAGAATTTTGACGTTTTCTTTCATCTGAAAAACATGTATAAACTCTCCGTGTGTACTACATCATCTGTAATGAATGTCTTCCTACTTCTTGACATAACCTAAGTTGAAAGTACTATATTTTTATTACATTATTTTATTTTTTAAATGTATGAAGATTCATTTTTTATGCCCTACACCCAGTGCTCCATGCATGTAAGTATTGAAAATATTCTATTTCCTAAAGTACAATTTCCTACCTCTGTGACCTAGAGAAAATTAGATAAAAAGGCTTATTTTATGGTGATATAAGTATAATTCAGTGAGAAAATAACAATATATTACAGAGAGACTGATATGTCTAAATGTTAAATTATTCATGATTAGAATTATTGTGTGTGCATAAATGTAGATTTTTAGCATTTATTTATCTTTTGTCTTCTTCCAAAATAATTTAAAAGAGAGATGATGGATAGATAGATGATAGATAGAAAGAGAGACAGATACAATCTCTTTAGTATGATACTTTCCCTTTGATCAATAATTGTTCCTGCTAATGATGAAAAACTTTGTGCTGTTTCTCATACTCAAAGTAGATTATACTTTTTAATGTATATCAGTAAAAAAAATATATTTTACTGAAGAAATGAGGAAGGAGTGGTAACATTACATATCACACATCTGTATTCGTAAACACGTTTGAATGTTTCTTTTCTTCCACTGGAATCCCTCTTCTCTACCCAACTACCTCACTTTTCTTTTTTCTTTATCTCCAATAGGCCTTTATGTAGACCTTTCTACTCTTCTCAAAAATTAACTTAAAAATTATAATTAAGTAGTGACATAAAGTGAAATCCCACTGCCAAAGCATTTCCTTAGAGCACTCAACCAACACAAGAATCTATGGGAGATATTCTAAGGCTCAAAAAAGACTTTTCTCTAAATAGTAAGATTTGTGTGTATGTATATAAAAACACACATATATACACATATATATTTATATGCACACGCAGATGTAAACTAATTATGTAGAAAAAGAAAGAAGATCGACAGGTTTCTTACTGTCAGAGATGAAAGATAATAATAAGATTTTTATATTATTGAAGGGGATATTAAGATGGCACTTGCGTCATCCCTCAAACACAGTTAGACAGATATCAAATCATTCTGAACATCCAAGAAATTAATTTGAGGAATGAGAGAACAAATTGCACAACTAAAGGGAGAGAAGAAGCCACATCATGGAAGGTAGGAGGTGTGAAACTGTGATTTGAGGGAGAAAAGAATTACAGTTGCTATGGAGAAGAAGAAGTGTTGATCACCGAGAGAGAAGTGAGAGAGATAGAGCACACACAGTACATAGGGAATTGTAAAAGAAAAACAAAAACAAAAGTAACCTACCCTTCCCCAAGATCATTGACTGTAAAAATGAAAGGGGCTGATTATTGTGAGTTTTAACAACCAGAGGAGCTCAAAGTCTAAAGTTTCAGAAGTCCATGCAGAGGCTGGTGTTGAGCCTGGTAGGTGCAGTGATGCTCCTATGGAATAGGAGGGCAGAGGCCCAGGAGTGAACAGCATGGTCTGAGGATCCCTGGATTCCAATGGGACAGATGTTTCAGGAAGCCCAATGTGGGGCTCAATCCCTGGTCTCCAGGATCTTGACCTGAGCCGAAGGCAGTCACTTAACCAACTGAGCTACCCAGGCGCCCCTGTTTCTCTCTTCTTGGAGTCCACTGGGGGGCCTCTCAGGGAACAAAAGAGTAGGTGGGCACCATTGCACTGCCATGTTCCTTAGTACAGTGGCATCTAACAAAGATGCCAGCTTTTTGCAGTGCTTTATTCTAACCCTCAAGTCCCTACATGTTGATACAACTGCCCTTCTGGGACAAATCAGCACCAGTTGCAGTATGGTGAGACCTCTACCAGAGGACCAGTGCAGATATGCACCATGGCAAGTTCCTAAAGTTTGGAGTTTTGAAACTCAACTGGTTGCTTTGGATAAAATGCAGACACACTATGATGCTGAGTGGACATCTGAGAGGACTGGGACACAGACAGGGTGAAGGCAGAGATGGGACACAGACAGGGTGAAGGCAGAGATCTGAAGGATGCCTGTCACATCCCTCACATAAGGGAGCATTATTTGCTCTTTTGGGAGGGCTTTCTGGACAGTGGTACGCATGAACTCCCCTCTCCAGGGATAAGGGAAAGGGCTGGTGACCTAAACTGCTTACACTAGGCCCTGCCCTTCTGTGCTCTGCAGATACTGCTTTTTCAGGACTAGTGTGCCTGAGAACTAGAGCATCAGGCCCCTCCCCCAGAAGACAGCATAAACTGCCCACATGCCCCAAATTTATTGACCATAGAGTGCTGTAAAGCTTCATCTTGAGGATCAGGCCTCTTTTAACAGGCTGTCCAGAGCACACCTAGTTAAAACTTACCACACACTGGACAAGATCCAAACACTCCTCATTGCAGTCAAGGAGAATTTCTGCAGGGGACTGACCTGAGGAAAGGAGCAAAGTGCACACAGCATACACCAGAAATACTTCTTGAAGCACCACGCCCTGGACCCGATATGACCTCTTCTTAATAAATCCATTACTTTCCTGAACAGGAAACACAACAAACTTTTCTAACATACAGAAGACAGAGACCTAGACAAAATTCCAAAATGGAGAATTCATTCCAAAGGAAAGAACAAGAAAAGATCACAGCCAGGGATCTAATCAAAACAGATATAAATAATATACCTGATCCAGAATTAAAAGTAACAATAATTAAGGATACTAACTAGGCTTGAGAAAAGCACAGAAGACACCAGGAAGTCCCTTACCATAGAGATAAGAGACCCTAAAACTATTCAGGCTGAAATTTAAAAAAATACTATAACCATGATATGAAACAAACTCGATGTAATAACTATAATGATGGAAGAAGTAGAGGAACAAATAAGCAATACAGAAAATAAAAGTATGGAAAATTATGAAGCTGTAAAGATGGAAAGAAAAATATCAGACCATGAATGTAGATTTAGGGAACTCAGTGGCTCCATAAAGCATAATAACATCTGTGTCATAGGAGTCCCAGAAGAAGAAAGTGGAAAAAAGACAGAAGGTTTATTTGAGCAAAATACAGCTGAATACTTCCCTAATCTGGAGGAAGAAATAGATACCCAAATGCACAAAACACAGATAACTCAAAATCAACAAAAGCAGGCCAGCACCAAGATATATTGTAGTAAAATTTGCAAAATAGAAAGATAAGGAAAAAAATCCTAAAAGCAGCAAGGGAGAAGAAGTCCTTAACTTACAAGGAAAGACAAATAAGGTTAGCAGCAAATCTAGCCATAGAAACTTTATAAGTCAGAGAAGAGTAGCATGATATACTCAATGTGCTCAAAGGAAAAAACATGCAGCCAAGAATACTTTTTCTGGCAAGAGTGTCATTCAGAATAGAAGAAGAGATAAAGGGTTTTGAGACAAAAATGAAAGGCATTTGTGACCATTAAACCAGCCCTGCAAGAAACATTAAAGGGGACTCTGAGTGGCAAAAGAAAACCAAAAGTGACAAAGACTAGAAAGGAACAGAAAAAGTCTCCAGAAACAAGACTTTACAAGTAATACAATGGAATTAAATTCATATCTATCATAATCACTCTGAATGTAAATGGACTAAATGCTCCAATCAAAAGACATAGGGTATCAGAATGAATAAAAATAACAAGGCCCATTTCTGTGTTGCTTACAAGAGACTCATTTTAGAACTAAAGATACCTGCAGATGGAAAATGAGGAGATGGAGAACCATTTATCATGCTAATGAACATCAAAAGAAAGCCAGAGTAGCCATAACAGCAGACAAACTAGATTTTTTTTTTAATTTTTATGAAAGATTTTATTTATTTGAGAGAAAGACAGAGAGAGTGAGAGAGCATGAGTGGTGTGAGGGGCAAAGGGAGAAGCAGAGCCAGGCGCCAAAGTGGGGCTTGTTAATGGGATTCCAGGATCATGACCTGAGCTGAAGGCAGATGCTTAACTGAGCCACCCAGGTGCCCTGGATGAACTAGATTATAAACCAAAAGCTGTAACAGAGATGAAGGAGAGAAGTATATAATAATAAAGAGGTTTATCCAACAAGAAGATCTAACAATTGGACATTTTTATGCCTCCAACTTGAGAGTACCCAAATATAAAAATCAATTAATAATAAACATGAAGAAACTCATTGATAATAATACAATAATAGTAAGGACTTTCACATCCCACTTACAACAATGGACAGATCATCTAAGCAGAAAACCAACAAGGAAACAATGGTTTTGAAAGACACACTGGATCTGATGCACTTAAAAGATATATGTAGAGCATTGCATCCTAAAGCAGCAGAATACACATTCTTTTCAAGGGCACATGGGGCATTCTCCAGGAGAGATCACATCTGGGTCACAAATCAGATCTCAACAAATACAGAAAGACAAATCATACTGCATATTTTCAGACCATAACAATATGAAACTTCAAGTCAACCGCAGGAAAAAATTTGAAAAGACCACAAAAACATGGAGGTTAAAGAAATTCCTACAAAGAATGAATGGGTAATCAGGAAATGACAGAAGACATTTTAATAAAAAATACATGGAAACAAATGAAAATGAAAACAGAATGGTCCAAAACATTTGGATGCAGCAAAGGCAGTCCTAAGAGGGAAATAGATAACAATACAGACCTACCTTAAGAAACAAACAAACAAAAATCTCAAATAAACCAGGTTTATTTGAAAGAATTAATAAAATTGATAAACTCCTTGGCCAGACTTAACAAAAGAAAACAGGAAGGATCCAAATAAGTAAAATCACTAATGAGAGAGGAGAGATCACAACCAACACCATAGAAATATGATTATAAAAGAATATTATGAAATTGGGCACCATGGAAGTGAATAAATTCCTAGCAACATATAAAGTATCAAAACTGAAAGAGAAAGAAAGAGAAAATGTAAATAGACACATAACCAGCAAAGAAATTTAATCAGTAATCAAAAATCTCTCCAAAACAAGTCCAGAGCCATATGGCTTCCCCCAGGGAATTCTACCAGACATTTAAGGAAGAGTTGATACTTAATCTTCTCAAATTGTTCCAAAAACAGTAATGGAATGAAAACTTTCAAACTCATTCTATGAGGCCAGCATTATTCCTACCCAACAACTCACTGAAAATAATTACCCTGATGGGGTGCCTGGGTGGCTCAGGTTAAAGCTTCTGCCCTCAGCTCAGGTCATGATCTCAGGGTCCTAGGATCGAGACCCACATCGGGCTCTCTGCTCAGCAGGGAGCCTGCTTTCTCTTCCCTCTGCCTGCCTCTCTGCCTGCCTGTGATCTCTCTCTCTCTCTCTCTCTCTCTCTCTCTCTGTCAAATTAAATAAATAAATAAATAAACAAATAAATAAATAAATAAATAAATATTCTTTTAAAAAAAAGGAAAAAAAACTTGCATAAAAATAAATAAATAAATAAGAATTACCCTGATGAACATGGATGCAAAAGTTGTCAACAAGATACTAGCTAATCCAAAAGTAAATCAAGAAGATTATTCATCATGACAAAGTGGGTTTTATTCCTGGAATGTGGGGATGGTTTAACATCTGCAAATCAAAATACATGACGCATGATAGTAATACAAGAAAGAGTAACAACCATGTGATTTTCTCAATAGGTGAAAAAATATACTTGACAAAAACCAGAATACATTCTTTTTTTTATTTTAAGATTTTTATTTATTTATTGACAGAGAGAGACAGAGACAGAGAGAGAGGAAATAAAAGCAGGGAGAGTAGGAGAGGGAGAAGCAGGCAGTTACTGAATTCTACTCCTGAAGCTAGTGTTACACTGTATATTGACAAATTGGAATTTAAATAAAAACTTGAGGGCACCTGGGTGGCTCAGTCATTAAGCATCTGCCTTTGGCTCAGGTCATGATCCCAGGGTCCTGGGATCAAGCCCCACATCAGACTCCCTGCTCGGCGGGCAGCATGCTTCTCCCATTCTCACTCCCCTTGCTGTGTTCCCTCTCTCGTTGTGTTTCTCTCTGTCAAATAAATAAATAAGATTTAAAAAAAAAAAAAGAAGAGAGAGATCTTGGTCTTATTTAAGGACCTGGAGTTAGAACACATGTATTCAAAATACATGTAGATCACTAGTTAATACATTTTTGTTACCTATAACTTGTACTATCCTACACATAGGAAATAGCAACTTCATAGCTACATTAAGTCAATTCCAATAAATGGAACTTGGCAATGTCTGTATGTGTGGGATGAACATGAGAAAGACAAAAATGAGTCTCCAGCTGTGATTCCTTTTCAATGGTGGATGTGAAAAAAAGGAATGTAAATGATGTTTGACCTGCACACATAGTTAAATAGTTAAATATATTCAAATCTAACCGAGTCTCTTTCAGGTTTGTAATTGGGCTAACTTAAAGAGATGGTTTCCTATTTTAACCTTACCACTCTGTGGAATTTTTTATATACCCTCATCTTCAATTATTTCTCCTTTTTCCTTCACCAAGTCATAAGAGCATCATTTCTCCTCCATGAGTCACAATGTATCTCTCGTCTCATGAAAATTTCTTTCTCCTGTTACTGTAAGGCTACAGGTAGACTTTTTAAAACTTGAAAAAAGATCTTCAATTTAGAATTGTAGAATAGATGGGTTCCTCACATTCTTTAATGACAAGATAACAATCTCCCTAGATGATTACATCCAGGACAAAGTAAAAAAAAATGATAATATACTGATAAGTGGCACATCTATTAACATGCTACATTACCAATGTATAGTAATACATTAATTTGCAAGATTATTTATACTTACATATTCAAATATAATTTTATTTAGTTTTTAAATATTTATTTATTTGACAGAGAGAGACACAGCTAGAGAGGGAACACAAGCAAGGGGAGTGAGAGAGGGAGAAACAGGCTTCCCACTGAGGAGGGAGCCCGATGTGGGCTCAATCCCAGGACCCTAGGGTCATAAGCTAAGCTGAAGGCAGATACTTAATGACTGAGCCACCCAGACACCCAAGTATAATTTTAAGTGTACATTGAAATCTACTAAATTTCTCCCTCTCTAATGTCTGTGCATTTAACTCAAATTAAAATAGCTGTTTCATAGATTCCCTGTTCTAGAAATCAACAACCATTCTATGAAAATTTGTGCATATTTTAGAGATTATCTTACAAATATATGTTTATGAATTTCCATAAATAAATATAAGCTATGAGCACACTGGATAAGTAAAATAACCCAAAGAAAGAGATTTCACACAGATTGCAATTATCTTTTAAAGGAAATGGAGTGTTTCAGGATTATCAGTGTTTCCACCTGGTGTGGGAGATAGAAAGTACAGTGAGTAGACAAGGTTTCACTCATCTATTCTTCCTCTTCTTTACCCTGGAATTTATTTCTCTATCTGAATTGAGCTCTAAGCATAAAATTTCATTTGAGAAAAATTTCCCAGTACCTCACAAGTTTGAAAACTCTGAGTTAGTGGGTAAAGCAAAGCCTTGCGAGTCATGAAGTGACAGTGTCTTCATCTTCCCTTCTGGTCTTGACTCCAAGCGTGGTGTCTAGGAGCATTTTTGGCCATAGGCAGCAGGCATTTGTGGACTGTCAGTCAGCTCAGCCATGGGTCTCTGCCCCTCATCACTTAATGGGTACAAACTCTGTTCACAAGATCTTGTTTTATTTTCATCATTTGTAGTTATTTTTATTTTGGTTTTATGTAATACCTCTCCCCCCAAACAGGGTTGACCCTATGATCATATTCTTATCTTACGACTCTATCATTTGGTCTAACCTAATGCATTATAACACCTAACTCAAGTAGGGTCATTGAGAAGCTCTTTCTTGGATTAGAGTTAAATCTCTAAATGGCATTACATGACCTGGATTGTGGGACATTGACTAGGAAACACTGCCTCATCTATGCATGCATCTAAATCAGGACTGAAGCTTACAGTTGCGTGGGCTCCGCTTGGAACCGCTCCAGGTTGCAATACTGACATTCATAATCAGTTTAGATTTCTAGAGTTATTATGACCTTCTTCCAGCAGATGGCAGTAAAATGTTTTATTTTTAAAAAGCACCATATTCTAATTTGCACAAGTTGCACAGGGTAGATTCCTACTGCCAAGCACGTACGGACCAATTTATTTTTTTTAAGTTGATAACTGCTACTTAAGTCAATGGATGCACTGCTGTCAATTAAAAAAAAAAAACTAGCATATTGTTATAGATGAAAGAAAATGAATTGATTGTGGATTTAATATTAAGATGAGTGTGGTGGCCTAATTTTTTTAAATCCTTGTTTCAGTCCATTTTCCACTGCCTGTGAAAGTCTGAAATCATTCTCCATCTATACCTTGGCAAAATATTCTGAGAAGTGAGAAGCTGGCACATGTTGGCATGGATACCTAACATCCACACCGTTTCCCTTTGACAAGTTATTAACAGAAATGTTTCACTGAATCTGATGGGCTTCGCTTTACCGAGGAAGCATTTCCTGCCAAAATATTTCTTTTCTGTAACGAGGCCAACCGAAATGGTCGACTAGGGCTCTTGCTTCAATCTCTCTTACCTTCTTTATTCAACTAGATGGAAATCTTATAGACGCACTTTAAAAAAGTTGTTGATCATTTACTAAGTGCTTATCTTGTTCTTTTCCTTCCCTCTTTCGGCTGCCATTGTCCTAATCCATCTCTAACTGTAGAAATCATCTCTCTCAAAGGATTTGAAACTGGCCTTTTTCTCTAGTAATTCTACTTTCCATCCATTTAGTCATTTGCAAATCAATTAATTGTTCCGATATTTAGTTTTGTGACTGTGTGTGCTTTTTTTCTGTCTGTTTATTTGGGGGAGTGGGGAGAGGGAATAGTTCTGGAAAAAATCTCTACACCTAGTTTATCAGTGTCCATAGGTTTGGGTTCTCCTTTTTATGTTCTTCTTTCCCCTCTGTGTGTATGCGTGTGTGTCTGTGTATGTTTGTCTGTATGTGTCCAGGAAGATTCAAGAACTACACGGTCACTGCCTCTATCTTCCCAGAATCTTCCCAATTATATAGTATAATTATTTTATATCTATTGACATTTTAGATTGGTTTATTGATATTTCTTTATCAATATCTGTTATTTTCAGAATAGTCAATCAGAATACATAGAAATATATATGTAAAATATTAATGTTGGTGGCAATTGATAGAAATTTATAATCAATAACTTTGTAGGTGATTTTTTTTTTTTACTTTATCTTTACTGGCTGAGTTCTTTTTAATGCATAGGAAGATATAGCTGTTGATAAATGAAAAAAAAGAAATGGTGCCCATTAGAATAAATATTTAGAGATCCCTCCAGGAAAAAAACCTTGAAAATTGGTTACCACTTATATGGTTAAGAAAATGGAAGATGTCCCTATATCTACTCAGGGAAATCACACCTCAAAAAAAGAAAAAGAATAGAAAGGGAATAAAGAAGTGAATAGAATGAAAAGCTTTACAATAAAAACATGATATTATTAGAAAACAAGTAAAAATTAGTGTGCTTTTATGCAATTATTAATGATTATTAATTCCTTTGAAGATGATACTTTATGCTTTTTCTTGAATAACACACATTTAGTGACAAAGATTATGTTTCATTTTTTACAGATCAAACCAGTGTTTTATATTGCTGTAAATAATGTAAAGTGATCTTCATATTATTTGTGTTTTATTCATTTTTTACTAGTATGGTCAACCTATAAACACAAATTATTGAACTTTTATCTATAGTTTCAGGCAAAAAATTACTGTTATAACCTTGAAGTCTAAAGTAATTGCATATTTGAAAATAGTCAAGAGGTGAGAGTGAGCCGAACAGGTGTGAAGTATAGATGGGCCAGTTCCTTGGCTAACACGGTAGAAATTATGTAGACAAAAGTTGGTAGTTCAGATGTGCATGATTAAGTGTCTTCATCATATAGAGAAAATAACAAATAGGGGAATTACAGAAGACAGTTTAAAAAAGTGTAAGTATGCTTAATTCTTTAATTTTTAGAATGTGCCACAATAAATATTGTCCACCTTAGGTATAGCAAGAGGTAAAGATAAAAAATGTAGAATTTGATGAAAGTCTACAGAACTAAAAACAGAAACAATATAAGATATTAACCTCAGAGAATGGAACTAGGAATAAAGGAACTTTTATTTTATTATTTATTGAATTCTGCATTGTTATGTTCTTTTTTTACCTATGCGTGTTATTTTTATAGTGACAAAAACAAACATTTATTGATGATTATCAATTCTGAGCTTTACGATATTGTATCAGGGTGGTCTATTTTGAAGTGTTTCACTTAACATGTACTTCCTCTTCCTTTCTGACATAGTTCAACAGTATTTTTTACTTAGGTTTTGTCAACTATTTCAGGCAAACTATAGTATATTTAAACAATGCATACACTTTTATTATGTTATCTTGCCAAAATAAATTACTTTATTATTTATATCTTATAGAAAATTGAGTGGTATCAAAACCTAAAACACATATGTAAAAGGTAAAAAAAAATCATAGATAATACTGATGAATTGGGAGAACACTTTTTAATAAAATGCAACTTGATTCAAAGAAAATGTTTAGTATAAATTGAACAGAATAGAAAATTTTTTATGAATAAATATGTTACTTTGTAAATTCTATTTATTTTTCAGAAAAATATTTAAAATTAAAAAGATGTTTTGTATTTTTCCATTTCTGTAACAACCACTTATCTTGCAAAATGTTCACCATGTTCCCAATTTTATAACTAATTAGTGTTTACTCTTCACAGTTACACAACTTAAAGTTAAAATTTAGTGCAATAATTATTCAGAGACTATAATAATATAAATAAAAATTCCAAAAATAAATGGGAGAATATGCAAATATCCTGGAGAGAAGAATTCCAAATCATTTATATAGATACTCTAGCCTTAAGGAGTGGATTGTTCCTCTCCACTCACTGAAGGTGGGCTGGCTATACATAGGTATTCCCTTCCAAAGACTATATACACTACAGAAAAGAAGGGTGAGTGGGGTGCGTGGATGGTGCAATCATTTAGGCAGCTGACTTGATTGTAATTCAGGTCATGATCTCAGGGTTCAGGGATAGAGCCTTGAGCTAGACTCTGTGCTCAGTGTGGTGTCTGCTTCATGGTCCTCACTCTCACTCTGCCCCTCTCACCTGCTCTCTTTCTCTCTAAATTAATTAATTAGTTAATTAATTAATTAAAAAAGAAAGGAAGGGTCTGGGTGAAGAGCAACTTTAGAGTCAAGAAACCTGACAAACATTTCCTCAGCAAGATGATCATGTCAACATCAACAGTGATCAATCAAGTTGATAGTATGCACTCTTGGTATGATGGGATGAAAATGGCACTTTAAGGCTCTGATATGACTCACAAGGATACATAATCCCATTCTAACCATCATGAGAAAAACATCAGGCAAATCCCAACTGGGAGACATTTTACAGGGGGCCTCACCAGTATTCCTGAAAACTGTCAAGGTCATTAAAAACAAGAGGAGTATGTGAAGCTGGCATAGCCAGGATGAGTCTAAGAAGACATGATGAGTCAATAAGATACTGGAACAGAAAAAGGATGTTAAGTGAGAAGCCTGGGAAAAAAAAAAAACAACAAAAACGAACCTTGGTTAATAATAAGGTGTCAATATTGGTTCTTTGATCATGACAAGAATAGCATTTTAATTCAGTAAGGGAAAATGAGTGTGGACTATGTGGGGATTCCACAATTTTATGTAGGTCTAATACTGTTCTAAAATAAAAGGTTTGTTTAAAAAAAAAAGTCATTCCAAAAAATCAAGTGGGGAGTGACATGACTATGTAGCCATTATATTTTTCAAAAAGTTTTCCTTTCAAAAGACATGACCTTCTTTCTGCTCAAGAGACTGCACTGCAATTTTAAATAGTCCAATCGGTTCACTAATCACATCTCTGAAATTCACTAAGCTTCCCACCAGTAAGCAAAGTATGGCCCTATGTATAAGCCATACATTCACCAGTTGGACCATTTCCTGGTGATCCAATCAGTTTAGCCATCTTGAAATCAATGGCTGCTCGTGACACAACTGATTGAGCATCAGTGATCAGTGTTGATGGTAAAAGTGTCAGCAATGATTGAATTGGCTGTGTTGCAGGTTAGCTTAGCTGCCTTTGTGGAAAGTTTATCTCTGGTAGTAAATCTACAGGGGCTTTCTTATTGGCAATTAGATTTGAAGCAATACAACTAACATTGTCATTCCTATTAGCTACTTTAAATTATCCTTTCCTTTACAACCTTACGGATGTTGTTTGTTAAACGCTACATGTTCTACTGGAAAAAAAAAAAAAAACAGCTTTCTGTTTAGATTGAATGGTCATTTTGATTACAGCACTGGTGTTTACCTGTTTAAAGCAATTATAGAAAACATGCATCCTGTTGCTGATATTGTAGGTTTTCCAGTCAGGGAACTAGTGTGACCTTCAAGAAGGAAAAAAAATGAAATAAAAAAAAAAGAAAAATATATTTCAAATGAGAATCCAAGGATTTTTAAGGTAGTAGTGACAATTTTAAAATAATGTCAAAAACTGTCATCTTCCCGTGTTTACCTATCACTAAAATCACTAAAATGTAGCCAATATCTGCTCCTCATCCAATGTGAAATTTTGCAAGCTTTCCTGCTTCACATCTGCACATCTCAAACAGTTTAAACATGAATTAGAAATGTAGTGAAAGTACTTTTTTCCTTCCATTTTTGAGTCATGCTGATTCTACTCAATTATAAAATCAGATCCTGGGAGAAAAAAGGAATGCAACAAAAATTGAAAACTATTTTCATTTCCCTAAAATTTAAAATGCCAAAATCCCAAATTTTGCTAAAGCCCTGAATAATTGACTAAGTCTAGGGAAAAGCATACACAGAATAGCATAGTAATTCATATTATATAATAATAGCATAGTGAAAAATATTCAATAGGCTTTACTTGCCATCTTTTCTTTTATTTTCTGTTATCATGAAATGCAGCTCTCAGTCCTATGAGAATGGAAATCATACTTCGAGTAATTTCTTCAGTCTCTACTAGGTGGAGCCAAAGTATAAAAAATACGTTCATGTTAGCCTACACATTCTAAGAATTCTTAAGCTAAAGCAGTTTTATTTGTATAATAAAGCAACGGAAAATTATAAGAAACTGAATGCTTATTTTTAAGGCTATGCACTAGGATCCTTTGGACGTGAGTTATGGTACAGTCACATATATGTTTCTAAAAATTCTGTATATGTAAACATTATGTAGTAGATTATTTTTTCCTAGAATCTTTTATTGGCTAAATTATTGACATATTCCCACTGTAATATATTGAAAAATCATTGACACTCCAAGGCTATTACTGGACAGTTTGATTTTAATATTTAAAAATGTATTATTTCAATGGACTGGACTGGAAGAGATTATGCTGAGTGAAATAAGCCAAGAAGAGAAAGTCAAGTATCGCATGGTCTCACTTACTTGCGGTGCATGAGGGGCAAACTGGAGGACAGTGGCAGAAGGAAAGCAAATGGGAACTAGGGTAATCTAGGGAGGGAAACGAAACAACAGAGACTTTGAACACAGAAACAAACTGAGGGAC